>CAJQZJ010032004.1:4484946-4501434 GCA_907164525.1 Lophiomys imhausi | reverse complement strand
GCTTTCCTGGACATTATTTTCCTCATAGCTTTCCTGGACATTATTTTTTTTTCCTTTTAATTTTCCTGGTTTGAAAAAGTGCAAGATGGCAACTCATTATTGTTTTAATTTTGAGTTACTTAAAATTAATGAGTTCTATGCTTATTTTTAGAATCTGTTCTTGCACCGAATGATTTAAGCTACATTATTAAATAATGGAGATCACAGTCTTCTAAAAATGAATACTCGTTGAGTTCAATTCCCTTAAAATTTCAGATTATTCCGCTTTGTGGACTTGCCTGATTTGAAGGCTTGAACATACCTATTCTCTCCATTCACTGCTGTTCTAATTATTGGTTAACTTTAAAACCATTTATCATGGAAAAATTCTAACATACTCAGAAAAACAGAAAAAACCCATATGTCCATCAAACAACTTCAATAATTATTGATTGATGCCAATCTTCTTTCCTTCTCGACTTTCTTAAATTGTTTTGAGACAAATTATATAATTTAATTGGTACACAGTTTTGTATTTATCTCCAAAAGAAAAGTGCTCTTAAACACATAAACAACAGCACTATCTCGATCTCCTTAAAATGGACAATTTCTTAATCTCCATCAAATATTTTTCCCAGTTTTCAGAATTCTTAGTTTCTTCCCCTTACTCTCTCTCACATTTAATTCATTTAGAAATAGTCAATGTGTTATGAAAAACCACTTTTGTGGGAGCGTGCGTGGGTGCGTGTGTCTGTGTGTAGGCCAGAGGTCAATCTCAAGTTTTTTCTTTCTTTCTTTTTTTTTCTTTTCTTTTCTTTCCTTTTCCTCCCTCCCTCCCTCCCTCTCCATCTTTCTTTCTCCTGAGACAGGGTCTGTTATTGTCCTGGAGATTGTCCACCCAACTGAATTAAACTTGCTGGCCAGTGAGCCCCGGGGATCTCGCTGTGTCTGCCTCCCTGGAGCTGGGGGTGCCAGTGTGCCATCCTGCCATGCATAGGTACTGGGGATCATAGGTACTGGGGATCAAACTGAGGTCCTCATGCTTGTATGCCAAGCACTGTAACCACAGGGTTATATCCCCAACCCTGATACCTCTGTAAGGAGAAACCAAACTCCTCCCAGTGCACTTTACATAGTGAAACATTGACTAAAGAAACACCACCTAAGTGGATTAGTTTCCTAATTATCTCCAGGGAGGATCACCTTTGTAAATTCCTCATTCCATCCTGTGAGATTCCTTTATTCCTCTTCCCCACCCCCCACCCCCGACTTCTTTCCTTCCCACTCATTTTTCCTTCCTCTCTCATGATCTCATTTACTTGTCTAGTTTCAACTTTCCTCACTTAGCCAAGAATTCTGAAGTTTATGAGCCCATGCCTTGCTGCACACCTGAGTTGAGTGAGGTTAGCATGTTTCTTATCATAGACATGGGCTAGGTTTTATCTTGGTTGCTACTCACCATTTCCAACTGGAATAAACTTGTCTCTGACCCTTCTCCTTCAACCTGCAATTATGCCCTTGATGTAACTTTACCAGGACTCAGGGACACATGTCTCTCCACACACCAAGTGTGAGGTCAAATGCAGCCAAGCTCCCTCCCTTTATTCTTTCCTTTCTATTCTCATCTTTCATAGTGATGGCAAAGCCTTTTTGATCAGCCACTTAAACCAGAGCCCCATTTCATTACTTACAAATTAACTAACTTGTCTGTCATGAAACCTCTTTAAGACTCTGGTTTTTTATTTTTAAGTTTTAAAAACTGGGCTGATAAGACTGACCTTACCAAATAGGAATCTACATTGAATGACTAGTTTAAAGAAAATGCTAGCTACTGTCACCACCATGTTCTTGACCCGCCCTAATTATGTGATCTATTGTCACCAACTAATGATTCTGAGCTGGTATACACAAGGGGGAACCACCTTTGGAGGCTCTCCTCTGCCTAATGCCACCAGCACTTCTAGACTATGTTTTCTCTGGGGCTCTCCAGCCCTATATAATCCAGGACTTTTATGGTATAATTACTTAGCTGCAAATAATAATAATAACAATTTTATTATGGTAAAGTGAACATAATATAAAGTTTACAACTTGGCCATTATTGACTACACAGTTCAGCTTCAGCAAGCACATCTATACTGCCTTCCATCCCCAGAACTTTTTCATCATCCCAGCTAGAAACTATGTCCACATTGGGCAGTTACTCCCTATGATCCTTCTGAGATGATCCTGGTAAGTTCTAGTCTACTTTGCGTCTCTATGACTATTCAAGGGTGGGTTAAGACAATGTATCAGATATTTGACTCTTTGCACCTGGCTTATTTCCCTTTAGTGTACCGTTTTCAAGCTACAATAGCATCTGTTATCTCTGCGTATTTATGACTTTTGGAATGGAGTGGCTGACCTCATGGCACCAAATGGTACTATTATCAATTAGCATCTCTGTTTGGTGTGTAGATGCCAGACAAAAACAAGCCCAGTGTGACCTGTATTAAAAAAAAACAAAAAACAGAGGAACCTTTGATATTTGATATCAGGATGATCTTATTGGCTCTTAACAGCCATGAAAAATTCTTCAATTTGTAACAACTGCTATCCTCCCCCACCCACTTCCCCAAAAGAAACACCAAATTACTATCTGAGGATGGATATGAGGGTAATAATGAAGCCCAATAATGTTGAAATGTCGGGGACTGGCCCAGTGACGGCTACGAGTGTCTTTAAGAATGCGGGGTTTAAAAGAAAAAATTTACAAGATGGATTTCGGAGAGCAGAAGGTGGAGTGGGAACCAGACAAACAAGCATCTTCACTGATAAGGTGAAGAGAGTAGGGACAGTGTTCACACGCTGCAGAAACTGTATCCACCCTGCTCAGACCCACTGAGGATACTGCACAGAAGGGTAAACATGTCAATCTAGGGAACTAGTTTGAAACATACCAGGTTCAACTAGAAATCCAGTATCATTTGATCAAATGTAGGTCCTGTGCTCTGAGATCTACAATAAGTCTCTGGCCCACACGTGACATTTAACAAGCTGTCACTTCAGGGCAGAAATTCCCAGACTTGGGAACATAAAAGAACAGGACATTGTCTTAAACTATATTATCGACAATGACTTACTAACATTGACTCTTATTCACTGAGGACTAAAATCCTAACTTAATATCTGTATTGGATAAAAACCCAAAAACAACAATAGCAATAAAAACCCCTCAACTTCCATCAATATAGTAACCATTCTCTTTTTTAAATGTTTATTTATTACTTCAGGTTACATCTCCATTACAGTGTCCTCTTTCAACCCCTCCCAGCCCCACCCTCCCACTCTCTACTCCCATCCCTTCCATCCTACTCCTCCAGAGTGGAGTGTCCCTACATATCAGACCCCCATCCCAGTTCAGCAGTCATATGAGGGCCAAGAGCCTCCTCATACACCAGGGGCCCACAAGGCACCCCCACTAGGGCAAAGTGTCTCATTGACAGGTAATGAAGTCTATCTTCCTGTTCCCTTTGGTGCATTGGCTGTAGTATAGTTATCCTGTACTATATGGCTAAAATCCAATTATAAGTGAATAGATGCCATGTGCATCCTTCTGGGTCTCAAGAAATTAAATGCCAAGAAACCAAATAATCCAATCAAAAAAATGGAGAACAGAGCTAAACAGAGAATTCACAAAGGAGGAATCCCTAATGGCTGAGAGACACTTGAAGAACTGCTCAGGATCCTTAATCATCAGAGAAATGCAACTTAAGATAACTCTGAGATTCCATCTCACACCTGTCAGAATGGCTAAGATCAAAAGCACAAATGACAGTACATGCTGGCGAGCTTGTGGAGAAAGGGGAACACTCCTCCATTGCTAGTGGGAGTGCAGGCTTGTACAACCACTATGGAAATCAGTCTGGTGATATCTTAGAAAACTTGGAATAGATCTACCTCAAGACCCAGCCATACCACTTCTGGGTATACATCCAAATGATTCCTCACCAAACCACAAGGACGTTTCCTCATCTATGTTCATAGCAGCCTTATTTGTAATAGCTGGAAACTGGAAACAACCTAGATGTCTCTCAACTGAGGAATGGATTAAAAAACTGTCGTATGTCTACACAATGGAATACTACTCAGCTATCAGAAACAAGGAAATCATGCAATTTGCAGCCAAATGGATGGAACTAGAGAAGCTCATCCTGAGTGACCATTTTCTAATGGAAAGGCTACTTTAAAACTCAAAACTGTTAGGAAGAATATGGACACATTAGCTATGCGGATTGTTCCTAGCCACATGAAGAACAATTCCCATGGTTTCTATTGTTTTCCTATTTCACCAGAGATTACCAAAGGTTCATCATGAAATTGATCGTTGCTTTTGAACATTTTGGGAGCTTTATAAACTGCACACTTTCCTCTATGCTGAGCTCTATCCCGAGTGATTCTTAATAACTTATTTATGCTAACAAAGAGTCTAAGGTGCAGAAAAGAGCAGATATGGGCTCTAACAGCATGGAGAGGCTCGGACAGGACATGCAGGTATGGGTTTTCCCACTGTGCCATAAATTCTGCAACACCCTTGGATTTCTCCCACACTTTTCCCCCCTTTATTACCTTTTTACTCAAGAAATCAGATAGCAAAGATGTTGGTGATCACTATATCGCTGTGCTTGTTTTTAAAGAAAGAAAAAAAAATTACATCAAACTATATACCTTGAGATCATCCAAGTTTGGTGGAAGGGGCCCTGGTTTGAGAGAAGAGACAGCATTTTGTCCAGAAAGAGTGTTTTTGACGGGGGACAGAGGGGTATTGCTCAGTGGCGTTGAGGAAGAATTCGGATTTCTGACCATCGGTTCATTTGGTTCTCTGAAAAACAAAGAGGTACTTACAATACAATCAGACCAGTGTGGGGGCACTTGGAACAAGTCACAAAGTAATTGCCTACAGGGGTCAGGCAGGTAACAGATCAGTAGAAGAGGCTGGGAGAGGAGAAACAATAGCCTGAAGCAGACAGGAAATGGTAGAAAACCTCCCACCTTCATTTTGAGGGCACAGAAAGGAGTGACGGAGATTGGACTGGGATACAGGGGAGCACGCATGTCCACCTGTGACCCAGCTGAGGCACTGTTCTGGAGAGGCCTGAGCATACTGCATGACTCTGGATCATGCTCAGCTTGGGACATAATTGAAACTGTGACCTGAGGGTGGCCAAAGGCAGGTGAGACAGTCCCCATGTTAACTGTATGGGCGAGGATGTTGAGCACCTAGACTATGGATAGGACCCGGTAATACAGGCACACAGCCTGGGCAGTCTCCAAAGCTGCCACTTAACTTTTTAGCAGTGACCTCAAACTGCCAGCAAAGTCAATTCTGCATTCTTAGACATTCCACAGTTTAGTATGGAAACGCTAAGACTTTCCCTTTCCTCATCAGAACCTTGATTTATTTGCTTCCTCTTAGCCCTACAGTCCTGGAAACGTGTGCATGGTTTCTGAAGAGGGTCATAGTCCAAACACGCCAGGCAAGGACACGATATAATAGAAGATATGCTGCTCCCAAGTGGCTGACCCTGCAGGCAGGCCTCGGGCAGAAAAGCCATCCTCCACCTCTGCCCAGAAGCCTCCACCCCAGCTTGAGGCACTCACTTGAGATGTGTTTGATGCATCCCAGGGTAGTTGAACCGCTGCTGCTGCTGCTGCTGCTGGCTGAGGATCTGTAGTTGCAGGAATAGCTGCTGTTGCTGGAGCAGCCGGGCATAGGCGGAATCCATGGGTGGAGGGGACTTCTCTGCCTTTTGATCTGGGGGGATGTACTGGTGGTATTTGAGCTTCTTCACCTTTGGTTTGGGGTCCTTGGGCTTTTTGTGGCGGTTCTTACTATCACTCAAAGACTTGGACTGCAAAGAAAAGGGAGACATGGCCTGTGTTTTAGGTGATAGGAGGGTTTTTTTGTTTTGTTTGTGTTTCTGTTTTCCCCCTCAAATATTAGAAATACAGTAAGGCATAGTGCATAGTTCCCACAGCGTTTGTGTACTAGATGAACAGATCTGTTGGCAAATCATCACCCTCACAGCACACGGGCACCTTACACCTCATAGGGCTTTCCTGCAGTGGAGTCCAATGGAAGCCTGAGTTTCCATGGCTTGTGTAAAACTTATAGATAGCTTAGCGCTCAGATGTGAGGGTCACTCCTGACCGTGTATGCAAGCACCCCAAGTTAGCACAATGGTAAAATTGGCTTGCTAGTGACACGAGCGTAGATGAGGTTAACATAGTCTCTGCAGATCCAGGATGTGGTTCCCAAGTACTCCTGTATACTTGCCGTCCCTTCACCTACAGAACTACCCTATGAAAAACTCCATCCAGCAGCGAGTCATGGACCCTGTTGCCTGTTAGTGGAACACATTACCCTAGCTGGACTGCCATACTAGGCCCCAGTACAAGAGGAAGCCCTTCGTCCTCATGTGACTGATGAACTGAGAGTGGTTGATATGTGGGGGCACCCCTCATCAGAGGAGAAGGAGAGGATGGAGATGGAGAAGAGTGAGGGAGGAAGAGTGGGCCCGGAGGGGAGGAGAGAGGGGACTTTGATCAAGATGTAACTTGAAAAAAATAATAAATTAATTTTTAAAATACCCATACATGGTAGGAAGTCACACCTTCTGAAATCAATACAGATGATCAATACAGAGATCATAAGCAGATCATCTTCGGAACTGGCTTAGGAGATAAAGGCACTTGCTGCCAAGCCTTGAGTTTTATTCCAAGGTTCCAGAATGGTGGGAAAAACTGACTTCCACTAGTTTTCTTCTGACCTCCACACATATGCTGTGGTATGCAAGCATGTGTTGTGTTATGCATCCCTGTACACACACACACACACACACACACACACACACACACACACACACACTATTTTTTTTAAAGATCATAAAAGTAACAAGTGTCCTTTTGAAAGATAATTCTATACATAACCTTCTCTGGAAATCAAAAGGCCTCGCATACTAAGGAACAATAAGTCTATTATCACTATTATCATCGAGTAGATAATACATCCTAACTGGATTTAATTAAAACTGATTGAAAGGAACATGGGAGTCAAACTAGAAGGAAAGCGTAGTACCATCATTGTACACAGGAGGGAGCTCCTGAATAGCAGGCAGGCACAGTGTCCAGGGGCAGCCTCCAGACTTAGAAGCACATTTGACTGCGACCTCCAAGGAGCCCACAGCGTTCTTTACCTTGACTCGGGCACCCTATAGCTGCAGGCAATTTTGTTTTTTGAGTCTTCCTCTTAGAGACTACTGAATAATGACTGGGAGTATTTCTGCGAGCTTGGTGGCTTTAATTCTTTCTACTCACTGATCGATTGGCCTTCTGGTGAATTAATCGTACTTCTGTACTGGGAGAGTTTCTGTATGGTCTGGCAACCAATTACTCCCAGCTTAGCTGAGGCTTGGGCCTCATCTCTTTTGACAGGGAGGGAGTTGTCTTAAGGGTGCTGAAGATGCCTTTGTTACCCTATGTTGCCTTAGCACAGGTACCAGGAACATTCCAGAAGATGGTGTGTGACAAACATTATTGACCTAAAACAACTGCATGGTTTCATTCTTTTTGTGAGCATAGGGGATACTTGGGCTCTATTTGCATGTTTGTTTTTCTCTTTACAACTCACAGGACACAGGAGGCACACACATGGTTTTTCCTAAAGGTGGATCAGGGAGGAATCCACTGTGATGTTCAGGTCCCAGGCTGGGATTCCTCAGCTGCAAAAAGGAACAGGATACCCAATGGCTAGAAACTGCAAGATTTCCTAATGCACCACTGGTTCAAATATGCACACACACACACACACACACACACACACACACACACACACACACCTACCTTTACCAAATTACAGGAGACAGATCTTCACCACAATACCTGGGTCTCCTCTCCAGCTGTGCAACCTCCTACCTCTTTCCCCATCAGCTTGCTGTCACCTGAATCAATCAACCTTGCTGTCTGATTCCAGCTCACTTTCAAAGCTGGCTCCAACTTGGAAAGTTTGTGTTCCCTCTTTACTCAGCACGTTGAGGGTGCAGATCATATCACTTAGTAAAGGGGTAAGGGAGAGTGAAATCTAACATCCATTCCCCTGCTGCGTAAGCTACCAACTGCCTGGGCAGGAAAGCCTCTTTTATTATTGAGATAAAATACAAGGAACATTTTGTACATTCACAATTTTGTGTGAAAATCGCCTCTATCTGACCCCATAAAACTCCTATTGCTCCCAAATGAATGCCGTTCTATTAAGTAATCACTCCGCATTCTCTCCTCTCCCTAGCTCCCACAACTGCCAGTCCCAATCTTGTTAAATAGGCTTACTTCAGACATTTGTAAAATGAAACACAGTTGAATGTATTCTGTGTCTGGCTTCTTGTGCTTGACATGATGTCTTCAAGGTTAGTTTGTATTGTGGCAGGTGTCAATATGGCATCCATTTTTTATGGCTGAATAATAGTGACATGTCCATACCATGACTTCATTCATCCGCATTGGGGTTGGTTTGAACTTGCGTGTAAATAAGGCAGATGGTGTTGCTATGAAGACTGGGGTGTAATTTTAATACTCTCAGGTGTATGCCTAGGAGTGGAATTGCTGGATCTCGTGGTAAATTTATACTTAATTCACCGAGGAAATGACAAACCTTTCCGCATCATTTTAAGCATTTTCCAATCAGGCCTGTAGTGTGTGGGGCTTCCAGTTTTCCTACATCTTAATCAACACCGGTTACTACCACATTTTTGAGGGATGCCATCCTAATGCATATGGAATGGTACTTCACTGGGATTTCAGTTCGCACCTCCCTGAGGACTAACAACATTGAGAACATTCCCGTGTGTGTCCTGAAAACTTCTATATCTCTACCAAAGTATCTGTGCAAGCCTTCTATGAACATCTCTCATACTTACACAAGACACTGTGATGGTTCATGGTGGCCAGAAAGTCCAGCGAGACTGTAGAGGATGGGGTGATGTCCTTACTGGTCTGTGACTCAGCCTCTTTAGAGATTTCAAGGTACCTTCCTCTTCCATAGGATTTTTATGGTTTCTGAGAATGATCTGTGAAGTCTCCCCCAGGTTCATGAGAATCATATTGAGCCAACTGAGTTGAAAGGTTAAATCTCAGCTCAGCTGCTTCCTTCTAAGAAGCCTTCTAGACCAGTGGGTCTCATCCTGTGGGTTGTGACCCTTATGGGGATTGTGTATCAGATATCCTGTATTTCAGATATTTATATTATGATTCATAACAGTAATAAAATTACAGTTATGAAGTGGCGATGAAATAATTTTATGGTTGGGGGTCACCACAACATGAGGAACTGTATTAAAGGGCTTCAGCATTAGGAAGGCTGAGAACCACTGGTAGATGAACCTAAAGGTGATGAATATTGAACAATTGGGGTTTAGGTGTTGATCATTCAGAAGGGCTGGACAGTCATTTATAAACAAGCAACCCTGTGGACTAGTGGAGTTTGCACGGGAATTTTTTTTTTTCAATTTATATGTTCTTCTGGGCTCCTAGCACACCTTTGTGCTATAGGGAGGTTGACAGCTTCACTAGTTTGAATTATGCAAAATTTAAATACTTGACTAGCAATGCTACTATAATTTCCTCTTTATAGATGTCTTAACCACTAACGGGAACCTTTTCCTCCTCCAATAATTGCACAATGCCATCTACTTAGATAAGCAAACAATTACTTTGTCATTGACTATTACTTTAATTTACAACCTAAAAAGTTCCCAGAAGAGTTCTCTCGCCAGGTACTAAAGGTGGAACCAGAGCTGGAAAAAACATGCCCCCAACAATATCCAATAGAAGTTAACTAGTACAGAGAAACCCAAATGACTACCCAGAGGCTAATTAGGAGACAGCACTCTGGAAATGGCCAATGTAATGCTGGGGAAGCTAAGGATGGAATATAGTAGTAACCACTGTGAGTGTCACCCCTCCTCCCACGCTCATTCGCCACGTGTATTAGAGCTCTTGCAATACCCACAGCTTCAGTGCTGCCTCCTTGGCATGAATACAACTACTCTGGATGCATTTTATGGCCCTTACAAGTCCTGTGTGTGTTAGTCACCCATGTCTTTTTTCAGGGTGAGCTTGGAGAATCCTCATTTTTCATTTTGTGCTGTGTGGCCTAGGTTGACCACGAACTCACTATCCTATGTTTTTTCTCCCTTCTGAGTGCTAGGATTACAGCACGTTGAGGGTACCACCTTGTACCTGGCTAATGAGATCCAGGCCAGAGACCTGCTGGCTGAGCTCTATTCCCAAGCTGATACATATAGGCCTCCCCAGTGCAAAGAGTATATATATATATATGATGGCACAGGCCACTTTGTGACATTTCTAGTAGCTTAAACCTGTGTGTGGTTGCATGTAAGCTTCCTCGTGCCAACAGAACTGACTTGAGAAGCTTTGCTTTACCTGGGTTCAGTGAGCCTGGCCTCAGGCAGAGGCTGGGGGCAAGATCAGTCCATACCTTTACAGCAGTGTGCACAGGGATAGGAGTGCTGAGGGGGCCAAGCCCCTGCTTCCCAGCATCTGACTGGTGGCTCGGCTGGGACACTGCATCATTCTTGTCACTTTCTGACACGGGAGCAAGATCCTGAAATCCGAATTGTAGTGTTACTAGAGCACAGAACAGGGTTGCTGCGTATGAAGGGCTCCAGCTTTTGCCCCAGCTTCCTGTCCTGGTAACATGAGGTGCTCCCTGTGGGAGGCCATCTCAATCTGCTGCCCACTCCAGGATACCTCTGAGAGATAAATGGGCAATCTCAGTACCAATTCCAAAAGATGGGTGTACTCTTGGCTTGATCTGGGCAAATCGGGACACCTGGTCACCCTGAAGGCGAGCTCTACATAATAGTAAGATTGAGAAAAAAAGGAAAAGGGTAGGGTTGAGGAGAAGTTCCAAGAAAAAAAAGAACAAGCAAAATGGGGAAAAAGGGCATTTGAGTATCAGTATGACTAATACTTGAGGAGGTGTACACGTGTAAAGAGATTATTACATATATGTGTCTCACTGTGTAGGAGTGTTTCTATGTGTGAATGTGTATATATAGATAGAACTGTGAATATGTGTCTCAGTATGTAAGAATATGTGTAAGTGTATGGATGTATATTTGTAAATATGCATCCTTCTTTGTTGGGCATATGATGTGTGCATATATGTGTACACATGTCTGTGTGTATATGCATGTATACATTCTTTGTGAATATACAGAGTGACATATATATGTGTGTGTGTATGTGCAGTAATAAGTACGAGTACCTTCCTGGGCCTGTGCATGTATATATGCATGCATGTGTGTGTACATGTGTGCTGATTATTTATGTATATAGGCATGCTCATAATGTACACACATCTGTGTATGTATATGTTGGTTATAAGTGTATATGCATGTTCACACTGTTGTGTATGCATATTTTAGGATATAAATATATAAACATTTATTCATATGAGTACACATCTGATATATATGTGTACCCGGTATACATGTTTATACACGTGTATATAAAAATGTGTATGTACAGCAGGTAGATACAAATGTGTAGGGTCACACACATCTTTATAAGAGGTATGTTTCTCTCTGCTGAGGGTTCCATGAAAAGAATAATTATCTCTTCTTACTTTCCTACATTCCTATGCTATAACTCAACACAAAGGGGTGGGGGTCCTTACATCCCTCCTGGGGGGGGCAGAACTGAGCTTCTCAGCTCTCCCCTGAACCCTGGCATCTGTCACAAATCTATGGGCCTCAGTGTTCTTGCCTTTCAAACATAGTTGCTGAGAGAAAAGACATGAGGTAGCTCCTGCACTTTCTCTGTATTGCTCAGTGTTTGGCCCCTTTTTCTCCCTTTGCTAGGGTTAAGCAAAAAGAGCTTGTCTTTTCCTCAAAACCATTCTTAAATCAGAAGCCAAGGAATTTGCTGTCATAAGAATACATGCAAGTGGTCTGATGGACCATTTGATGTTATCGAAGATGTTTGACTGCAGAGCTCAGCGTGGGTAGCAGGGGATGGGGATGCTTTGGTGATGTGCAAGGCATGCACATTCAGGCCTGCGGCTGATGCCTCCCTTTCCCTCCCTTCACGTCGTCTTCTCGGCAGCTTTAACTTTGCTGTGATGAAGTGGAGACAGGAATGACAGTGACCACTGACTATCATGGTTTTGGGAAACTGGACCCTGGATAAACATTATGGCAACTTTCCCCCTCACCTGGATGGACGTTCTAGTGGGAAATGATCTCAGATATGAGTTGAACATCCATAATCCAACATTAAAACATCTGAAATGCTTAAAAATTTGAAACCTTTAGAGGCTGACAAGAAACCACGAGAAGAAAATGCTACAGCACAGAACCTAGCTTCATGCATAAAAACTATAAAAAAATTCATGTATAAAATTACATTTAGGCTATGGGTGTGTATGTATATCTAAGACTGTAGGGGTTAGATAAATTAGATTTAGAAAATATATAGGGGTTTTTGATACTGTCTCTTAATTCGGGGCATGAAGAGCAATATCAACATGTGGACTAAAAACAGGAAACAAACAGGAGACTTAATAGACTGAAAAACAAGGTTGAAGTCAGGAAAACAGGAAAGACTTAATGGACTTGAAGAAACAAAGTATCTGGCCTGACATTGTTTTCAGCTGCTAAGTGGGCGGAGCCCAAATTAAGCTGAAACAGAGTTCCTCCTATTTAAGGACAGTGCATGGAGCCCAGAAGAGAAGAGGCCCCTGATGCTAGAGAGCTCCAAGAGTCCTGCTGAAAAAAGTGCTGGTCATCATTTGATGGCCAGATTTCCCTGAAGCAGAAAGAAGCTGGTGAGCAAAGAAAGCCTGAGCAAGACACCAAAAGGCCAAGGACTAAACCCTGTGGCTCAGCTTTTGACTAGAGGGGTTTGATCTGTCCAAACAGTGGCCTAAAGGGAACTGTGCCTGGCTTTAAGGACTCTGAAGTAGAGCAGCAGAGTTGCTGCTGCGAAACGGCTGGGGACTCCCACAGAGAAGAAAGCATGAAGCCTTATTTATGGTGAGACTGCAATAACCAACTTACCCTAACGAACCTACATCTGAGAGATCCAAAAAAAGGACTGCTAAGTGCGTTAAAGAATCTACAACAAAGACTGTGTTCCTGACGACTGAGGACCTGCCCCAGAGACTGTATCATTCTAAAAGGTTAGAAAAATAATTATCAATAGGTTTAGTGGATAGGTTAAAGGGGTTGTAGGAATTTATAGGATTAATAGTTAAAAAATTGTTGGTGTTTGTTATAAGTGAATATAGTAATAAATAAGTAAGTGATAAATAATAATTTAAAAGTTCGGTTACATAAGACATAAATGAATTTTTGTGTTTGACTTGGATCCTATCCTCATGACATATTATCATGAATAGATGCAAATGAATTCTAAATCTAAACACTTCTGATCTCCAGCAGTTTGGGTAAGGGACAGCTGAAGTAGACACCTAGTTTTAGTCTGTGGAACAGTCTCTTTGTAGTGAAGAAGACTGAAGTCTTCTGAAAGGGGAAGGATTGGCTTAGAGGTTTCTTTCTAGAGAGGAGTGTTGCAAAACCAGGGTTAAAAGCACTTCCACATCACATGGTCATATCACTGTTTCTCTTTCCTTACTATGTGTGCTCCCCTCCCACTGGCATCTCTTAGGGGGCCTATGATGACATCATTTCTGGCTGGGGATGGTCCCCATCATTTGACTTTTGGAGATAGTGACATTCTGTGTGATCCTGGAATCCACACAGTCACTCAATAGTTCTTTCTCTGTGGTACTCAGCACTCAGTGATGCTTAGCTGGCAGGGACTGTGTCCTCAGGTGAAAAGATATGAAGCAATGCCCAGTGTACCTTGGAGCCCAGAATGAGGATCAGCACAGGAGATGTGGCTTATTAAACTCATCACTATTCTTTATAAGTGTGCTTCATATTTTTAGTATATATTCCTCACTTTCTAGCACTTGTGGATTTGTCTAGAAAGAGTGAGGACTGAGCTGGAGTGGGAGCCGTGTGCTAGCTTCAGGCTCTCATGGCAGACACCCATTAAGGCTAGAAGCAACCAGTGTCTCCTGCTTTGCTGATAGCAGCTCCTTCTTCCCATGCCCAAGGCTCTCTGATGAGTTTGACATTGGTCCTGCCAGGAGGTTATTACGCAGCCTTGTGATCTCACTGAGTCAACTTTCCTTATGCAGGAAGCAGAGGTAAACTTATCTACTTGCTCACAAGGTTAGGTCGAAAGCTACCATTGTGAGGATTTTCAATGTTTCTATGATTCACAAGTGTCCGCGCTGAACAGGTTCAGAAAGAACTTTAAGAAGATATGTCATCAGGTAAGCTGGGCATGATTGGATACGCGGTACTGCCATCACTCAGCCTGAGCCAGGGGGTTCCTGAGTTTGAGAGCAGGCTATGCTACATAGTGAGACCCTTTCTTACGATAAAACCAGCAGCAGATGGAGCTAGGTAGGGGCTATAAGCAACACCAGTTATGGCAGTGTTAGTGTGAGATCTCAGAGACCTGGCAAGAGTGTGAGGCATGGGCAGTCTGTTTTACCTGGATTGTGTCCAGAGGACCAGCCCAAGGAGCCTCAGTGGATTTGACATCTGAGGGTGAGCCCGCAGAGGCCTGGGGGTCTTCACTCCGAGTCTGATCTGGGGAAAGCCCATCACTGCTGCTGTCCTCTTCAAAGGCAAACGCATCTGCTGCTTTGGAGAAACTCACCTCCGTACCTGAGGGAGAGAAAACCAACATGGAATCAGTGACTTCGAGTACCAGAGAGCTGTTTCAGGAAGACTGCTAGCCATTGCCCCTGTGCTGAAGCACACACTTGGCTCTCCCAGCATTGTATACGTTCAGCGGAGAATGGAAATATATCTTAAATGATTAGATTTTCTACAAGAGAGCTTGTGTATTTAAAAAAGAAGTCTGTTGTTGGGGAAAACAGGTGATGTATCAAAGCTTACCATCATGCACTGAACTTTATTTCCAGGCTGATTCATTTCTCAGAGCTTTCTGTGGAAGTTATGTCTTTTTGAAAATAAATCAGGAAAAACAAGCAGAATGGGCGTGCTGTGAGGCCACCTGAAGATAATGCAGAATGACTGTCCCGTCCTTCAGGCTTTCCAGCACTCAAGAGAATCAGAATGACAGCTTGCCAGTTGCTTCATCTTCAAAGATAAAGCTGAGCACATGGCACAAAATGTTTAGCAAACTTTGTTAATAAGGAGAAGTGAGGCCAGCTACTAAATTTAAATTCCTAGATGTCAGATTCAGCTAACATCACTGGAGTTCACGTCCAAGGGACCACTCAACCAAGGTATCACTAATTAGAAAAGCCAAAAATGTATCTCAGAAACTTCAAGATGGCTCTTATTTTCTCAGTGTGGATTTTATTCTCATGCCTAATATCTTGTGCCTTTGCAGGTCCTTCAGCAACCCCCCCACCCACTCCCAGACTCTTCCTCCCTGGGTGGTCTTTCTAGGGCAACAGAGAAGTTATGTTGCAGACAGAGGTCATCAAACCAGATGGGGCTATAACAATATTCTGATCTGTTTCTCACATTTTAAACTACCCATTCTTGTCCAGTTTATTGTCCAAAACAGTGTGCCAAAGCCACAAAGCTTTCCTGACCCCATTCTAAGCACAGCCCTTTCAAAGGAATTTCAGCATTATCAGGAGCTTTCCCGGTCCCTGTGCTGCAATCACATTCACAAGAACTTTGATTCTTGCTCGGTACAGATAAGAGACAGGCGCTCTCACTGTGCTGATTGCAAAGGCCATGAGGATCTGGGAGGAATGGAACAAATGTGGTTTGGGGCTTGTCATCACCACCACTGCTGGTAAGTATCACAGACTCTCGTGTGGACACCTGAGTGTCAAATCAGGAAAGAGGCCAGGCAAGGACACAGCAAATGGAAACTCCAGTGACTAGCCCAATGGGAAGCCCACTAACTTGGAAGGGCTTAGATGCCAGGAAATCTGTTCCACAGGTCACATGTAGAAGTCAGCATTGCTGTTATAATTATCAAAGTGGAAGGCTCATGATAAAAATTCATGCAGCATAAAAATACCTAATGTACATATTCTAACTCACAGTAAAATTCAGTAGTCTCTTCTAGATTGAACTCTATGGATACAAAAAGATAAGTGCAAGAAGAAAACTTTTAAATAGATTGGACTAGGTAAAATATACCACTCAGGCTGGAGTGTAGCTCAGCGATAGTGTGCTTGCCCAGCATGTACAAAGCCATGGGCTCAGTTCCCAACCCTGAAAACAATATGTTACACACTCACACACCCATTCAGGCTGGAGTGTAGCTCAGTGATAGTGTGCTTGCCCAGAACGTACAAAGCCAAGGGCTCAGTTCCCAACCCTGAAAACAATATGTTACACACACACACACACACACACACACACACACACACACACACACACA
>CAJQZJ010032004.1:4436463-4476605 GCA_907164525.1 Lophiomys imhausi | reverse complement strand
TGTGTGGTGTGTGTGATGTATGTATGTGTGGTGTGTGTGAAGTATGTATATGTGTGATATGTATAATATGTGTGTGATGTGAGTGTGTGCGTGTGCATGTGTGTGTGTATGTGTGGTGTGTGTATGAGTGTGTGTGGTGTGTGTATGTGTATGTGTGTGTGGTGTGTGTATGTGTATGTGTGTGTATGTGTATGAATATGTGTGTGTGGTGTGGTATGTGTGTGTGTAGGTGTGTGGTGTGTGGTGTCTGTGTGTGTGTGTGTGGTGTGTGGAATGTGTGTGTGTAGTGTGTGGTGTGTGGAATGTGTGTGTGTGTGTGTGTGTGTGTGTGTGTGTGTGTGTGGTGTGTAACATGTATGGAGTATGTGAGGAGGTCAGAAGAGATGCCAGTATCAATTCTTCCTCACTTACCTTTTACCGTATATTTTGAGACAGGGTCTCTCACTGAACTGGAGGCTGCTGATTTGGCTAGTCCTCCTGGCCACTGAGCCTCAGGAATCCTCTTGTCCCCGTCTTTCAGCATTAGGCTTACACGTGTGTGCCTCTGTCCCTCGCTTTTACATGGGTGCTGGGCATTGAATCTTGGTTTCCATGCTTGTGCAGCTAGTATTCTCACCAGCACAGCCATCTCGCTAGCCCGGCCTCACCCTGCACATCAAGTATTTGCATCTACCTCCAACAAACATAGTAATTACTGCAATGGAGAAATCTACAGATGAAGCAGTTGAGTCACAGTGAGAAGAAGGGACAGTATCTACAGTTGGGTGGCCCAGAATCACAGAACTCGAGTTCAAAGCCAGGCTGCTGGATCCCAAAGCTCTGGTTTGTGATTATGGGGCAGCTCAATGGCAGGGCACTTGCCTTAGCATTTGTAAGGGCCTGGATGTGATCCCCAGCATGAAACAAACAAACAAACAAAAACAAAGAAAGAAAGGAAGAGCACCAAGCAAGAACAACAACCCTAGAAAACAAAGCAAGTCTCCATCCAGCTCTCCTCACACAACTCAGCAAGCCAGACTAGAGCAATTGAACTCAAGTGAAAATATGACACTTGAAAAAGTGACAACAGACTTTAAGAATAGAATCATTAACTTCTTTATAAGGAAAGAAACAGAAGACTTCTAGTGAATATAAAGAAGGAAGGAAGAGACAATACCCCAAGCACAGTATTTAAGTTGAAATATAACTCTGTGTTCAGAGACACTTACAACCACAGCAAGCCAGCACCTCATATTGCTGGAAACCTGGCAACTTTGATGTGCAGGGGGACAAGGAGAATTTCTAGTATGGGGTAAATCCTACAGCTCAAATAAAATAAAACTTTGAATACACGCTTGTAACTATGAGTATCACCATAGAAAATCATCAAAAACAAATTCTAAGACAGGAACCTGACTTCACAAATGGGAACAGAGAACACACATGAGGGCAATCACGAGACCACACTGAACAATTTCCATCACTCAAAAAATTGAAAAGGAGGGCTGGAGAGATGGCTCAGCGGTTAAGAGCACTGGCTGCTCTTCCAGAGGTCATGAGTTCAATTCCCAGCAACCACATGGTGACTCACAACCATCCATAATGAAATCTGGTGCCCTCTTCTGGCCTGCAGATATACCTGCAGACAGAACACTGTATACATAATAAATAAATCTTTAAAAAAAATTAAAAAGGTAATTATCAATTATTGTGTAAAATGTATATGGATAAAATCACCTGTGATTAGGGCTAATTTGACTTTACAATAATGCAAAAGCTGTAGGCTTTCAAGAGGAACTTTACTGAGAAATTTGAATTTTGATCTTTTCCTGGGGCACCTATACCCTTTTCAATTCCCCTGTTCTACTAGTGGCAACTGTAATCAGCCACATGGTCACAGCATGAAGCACACACACCCCAAGGTGTTGCTAGGGTAGGATGCTCTAGGCTGGGATTCACAGGTGTAATGAATATATTTTCAATTTGGGATACGCCTATTTGCATGTGACCTCATCGTACCTCACAGAGCATCTGCATGGCTTTGACATTTAAATCTGGCCAGTATGGAACAAAAACAGTAGACAGCAACATTATTTATGACCGCCGTGACAGGAGGGCCGTTTATCAAAAGTGATGTTCCCCTTTCCACAGTGTGGAGTTATTGCTGGGAAACAGATGGAGCTCAGCCAGGGGACCTTGGCCCACCTATGTACTGACCTCACAGTGAGCATAGCATAGGTGAGGCTTTCGTTTCTAGATTTCACTTGCTACATCCAGAGGGTGCTGAAGCGCTATGCTTCTAAAGAAAGTTTTATTGGGACACAGCCATGCCCGCTTGTTTACTTGTCGGCATGGTTACACCCCCACTATGAGGGGGAGTGGAGCAGTTGTGACAGAGACTGAGCCTGTAGTTTACTATCTGGCCCTGTAAGAAAAAGAGCCATTCTGCTTGAAGGACGGTGTGTGTGCGTGTGTGTGTGTGTGTGGGGGGGGGTTATAGGGCAACAAGCTTAAGGAGCCTGTCACGGGGGGCTCCTCTGGGAGGAAACCTCTTCCTGGACTGTTAGAACAATAAATAAACGCTATGACACACCAGGTAATGATGAAGCTGATGCAAATGCATAAGTAACATACTCGCAGTTTTTTATAAACACCGAATCATGAAAGGCTGCTTCCGGGAGTATTTGGGTGATTCAGAAGGGAAGCAACACCACATGACCACGTCACAGGCAGAAATTGTCTTCTGGTGTCATTGCCATTTCACACTCTTTGAAAGCATTTCACTCACTATCCTCTTCAAATCATCCTTAGGGAAGAAGAGCATGTCCTTATTACCTAGACCGAAAGCGCTTGTCATATATAAAGATGGGCGACTATAGGCTTCCAGCTAAAAGAGAAATGGTATGAAAACATGTGTTCGTCAAGCTGTAGAAATGCAGATAAACAGAACACAGACAGCAGAACATGCTATCAGATCACCTTTACCAGACAGGGTCTTGCTGCACAGCCCAATCTGGCCTCAAGTTCTCTACCTCTGACTCTTTTGAAACATTCTCAGCCTATCAGTAATAATAGGATTCTGCTAAGCAAGAGACATGTGATTATTCAATCATCTCAAATATCATTGTGTATTCTACATATAAGAATTATATAGGCTTTATGTGCCATATACATGTTTTTATATACAAGGTAGGTGTTTCTCTGGCCCCTTAAAAGAAAGAGTCACCCTGCTAGATACATGCAGTAAATTTTTATTTTATTTATCATCTGTATAATTTATATCAAATTGATGTAATCTACTAATGTAAATCCATATTGGAATTCTTAAATGAAGCACAAAAATGATTGGAGTGCTAGTACGCATGCATAGTTCTAAGTTGACACAGATTATATAATATATAGGTTTTCAACTACCAGTCAGTGCACAAAATGGAGCAGGTAACATGTTTTGTTTTTAAGCATAGACATTTCCTCTTGAACAAGGCGAACTGAGAAACTTATTGGAACTGTTAAGGAAATCTTCAAAGATTCTAAGAAAAAGAAATATGCAAAATTAATGTTTCCAAGTCCATAGTGATCCAAAGGACCTAACTTATAACAACAAACTTTGTTAAGGGGAA
The DNA here is from genome assembly GCA_907164525.1 of Lophiomys imhausi. Classification (NCBI taxonomy): domain Eukaryota; kingdom Metazoa; phylum Chordata; class Mammalia; order Rodentia; family Muridae; genus Lophiomys; species Lophiomys imhausi. Next base: position 4,473,006 of record CAJQZJ010032004.1, on the reverse strand, counting down.
CACAAGGTTTGGGTAAATGGAAAAGGGACTGGTGTTTCTCACTTGGGAGACTCCATATGCTTTTTGTTGACTTCCCAAACAAATTTCAACAGGGGTAAGTTAACATGAAAAAACTGTTCCTAAGTTTTATCTCTAACACACTTCTGTAAGTAGCCAGGAAACAACAGACAAAGCAGACCTCTGTAAAGAAGTGTTTGAAGATAAATGTCAGATCAAATTGTAAAATACATCACAAAATTTTGGACAAAGCAAAATTACACATGCACCTTAGTCTAAGCCCTGAAATATTTTCAGAGGCATTTAGATTCTAAGTGTGGAAGCGAGGGAGTGTTTATGTGTAACAGATGATGAAAGTCTATCTTCTTGAGCTGGGAAACATTTTCAACAAAATCATGTTTAGAAACTATGAGGAAAAAGATGAATAGTTGACAGATTTGAAAGTGCGGTGTGTAAAATCAGGATACACAGGGGAACAGGCTGGTAAAATGGTAAAATGTCTGCCACACTAGTGAAAGATGTGGGTTTTTGTTTGCTGTTTGTTTGCTTGTTTTCTGTCTAAGTAGCACATACACAGAGAAACACAGGTAGCAGGATGAAAAGAGAAAAGGCTACCAGCTGGAAATGCATGAACACAGGGGGAGGTGCAATGTCAGTATGAGCCAAAAGTGCAAAATAAAAATCTTTTGCCCATAAGAGAGAAATAAGTGATCATTTTATAGTCGTGGAATAGAATGTTCTAAGAAAAGATGAGAGTTTCTCAATGGCATTTTCTGTCCCCACTGTCCTGTCTGATGAAGGATCAGAGCAGTGATGGAGAGCATGCACTCCTGAGAACTACACGCCAAGTTCAAAGACATTCCGTGTGGAGGGAGTGTGAAGAGGACAGCCAGCCACTGGGAGATATCTAAGTTGGGCGCAAGAAGAGGAGTCAGTGACTCTTCTGGAGTTCATATCTCCACAGTTACACAACCCCAAGGCAACATCCATATCATCTCTGAATGGATGGAAAAGACCAAGATGTGGATCAACTCAAAGGTAACTCAAACTAAATACAGTTCAGAATGCGATGCCCTTACACATATTGACAACATATTGAAACATTTAAGTATCTATTGGTAAATAATATCTTTTAGGTTAATATCTCAGGGGCTGCCTGTGGGTCTATTTTCCTATGGGAATTTCATCTCCCTTCTCTGTTCTCCTCTGGTTACCCAGGTCCCACTCAAAGCATAGCTTAGATGAACTCTGTATTGCAGACTGTTTGGATCCACCTGAGGAGAGTTGGTCAAAGGGTCAAAGGTCTCTGGAATGAGCTAAGGAGGTTTCTAAGGGAATTGGTGAGTGCATTGTCTTCTCCTTGAGGGTTTGGACATCACATAAGAATTGTCAGTTTCACGGGGGTCATAATGTGAACCTTGTGTGTGAAAGCCGGGGCATCGTCATCCCTGTCTCAACCCCAGAACACAACAGCTAATCTGCTATTTTGATTGCACCAATTCTCTATACCTTTTGCTCATTAATTAGTTTGGTTTTTAAGATCTCACTTGAAGCCCAGATTGGCCTAGAGCTGACTATGGAGCCCTATAGTAGAGGCCTGACTATGGCTGACCTTGAAATCATGGCAATCCTCTCATATCAGCCTCTCACATACTGGGACTACAGGTGGGAGACATCATTGCTGACTCCTCTCCTCTCACCCCTCCTGCCTCTGCCTATTTAACATGGAGGCTGAAGACAGTGGACCTCTGGATATGGGGTATAAGCTTGAGGAGCAATCCATGGCACGACTCATCCAGTGAGATGCTCAAAACAGGGTTCCCAGATTGCCAGAGCTGTGGTTGCCCTGGGGGTCACAAGGGTGGGACAGACATGTCTTCCCGGACCCCAAGTACCTTTTATAGCCTCTTTCACTGAAGAATCCATAGGCAGAATGTTCTTCTCCACCAGTTCCAAGGGCCCTGGGCGGAGAGCAATCTTCTCATTGAGATCGTCTGCGAGGCGGGCTCTTTTCAGCTTCATCTGGGCGGCTGGAATGGATCTTTCTGCCGTGGAGCCTGCAAGGTTGAAACACACAGGATCGGTTTTAGAAGTCGATGTCATTTTGTTTGGGTTTTTTTTCTTTTCTTTTTTAATTTGGCTGGCGGTTACAAAGCACTGTGTCACACCATGCTCCACCATCCTGATAATTTTTCAATGCAAGCATCATCACTTCACAAGGATTAGCACCAGAGAGCAGACACTTCCAAATAAAGGCAAATGAAGAGGCACAGGAAAACTGGAGAAACTTGCCTTGAGAGGATTTGTTTTTTTGTTTTTTTTTTTTTAATGCAATTTGGCAATTTTGTAAGCAAGCAGTCCATGGGTCTGTGTGGCTTGCTTGACCCTAGGTTCCTGGCTTTTGAGAATGACTGGTACGGGCCGGGCCTGCAGTAAACATGATCTCCTGGTGGTAGTTTGCAGGGGGAGTGTAACTTTCTAGGGTTTTAGATTTGTCAGAATTGTGATACTGACTGATCACAACTGAGCCAAACGTTCAGATATGCTGTAAAAGGCAAACAACACCAACACCAAAAGCTGGTATTTTAATTAAACAGAGGGATCTAAAAAAAAAAAAATATCCCATGAATTTATCCAACAGTCAGTTTCTCATCATTTGAAGGGTAGGAAAGGTCTGGTACAGAGCTCTAAACTCTCCCTTTTATTGCTCACCCCAAATGTCCTCTTTAGGGTGAGTTGTTACTGATTTCTATGAAGAAAGAAATGTGAAGGAAAATACAGCCACACTGTTGCTCTGGTAGAGAAACATAAGGTAAGGAGCTTCCTGAGTCTGTCTCAACATGCTGAGTTTAAAAGAGGAGGTTTTTATAGACAGCTCTCTCAGACTCATTGGTTTATCACTGTCAACCCTCTAATCCAGACCTGGGTTCTTGAGCTTGACCTAGCATTTCCTACACAGCAAAGACATCTAATTACTTTTGGCAGCTCATGCTTGTCTAGAAGCTCCACATGTAAGAGGGGAGTGTTGCATGCTGGAGAGAAGGCTCAGCAGTTAAGAGCACTGGCTGCTCTTTAAGGGACTCCAGTTAAGTTTCCAGCACCTTTGTCGGGTGACTCACAGCAGATTAGAACTCCAGCTCTCAGGAATCTGAGGCCCTCTTCCGGCTTCTACCTGCACTCGTGTGCAACATAACTCTTCCTTCACCTTGCAGACATGTGTAATTAGAAAATAAAATGAATTTTAATAAATAAATAAACAAACAAAATATGGGTCTAAGTCTAATCCCTCCCTGAATCACCGCTTAAACACCATTGCAAGGGCTCCGGACTGGACTTCCATTTCAGCACTTTCCAATCCTTTCCTCACATATCCCCTCTGCCTCTAAAACTTCCATGAATAGATCTACTTCTTTTCTGGACAGGTTAACTTTCCATTCCTACAGTCATGCCTTGGAATCTTCTGCCCTCTGGGCATACTGTGCTCATCTTTGCAATAGACTTCCTATTACCTGTCTCCCACTGAATAGGAAACCCAGGAGAGAGAAGTTATTTGGATCTTAGTGGGTATTTGGTACTCCGGGAGTTAATTCCTAATTTCTGTTGTGGAGATCAGAAGGCTCCATGGAAGAGACAAGTGGCAGAAGCAGGGGTAGTTGTGCCTGAGAAGCTGGTACTAATGGCAATGATGAAGGAAACAACTCTTGCAAAGTGCTGGGGTCAAAAGTCAGGCAATGACCTCTGACCTCCACACACCCCACTCTCTTAGGTCTTGACTATAACACCTCTATGGCACGCCATTCTCATAAACGCCAACGGTGTCCACAAGAAAATGAGCAGGGAACTTCCTGTGCAGCATCAGTCTTTCTTAGTTATTTGTTTTTATTATTAGATCTATTCTCTTTCCTCCCAGAACTGGACCACGAATGCACATATTTACATGTTTAGTTTCTCTTCCCAGAATTTGTCTATAAAAACTGTTTTCTTGTCTGCTGTATTCACTAAATATCCTCTAAAACTTGTCTTATTAAGTCATTATTTCCTGAAGCCCTTGGGCTGCTTGTTATGTGGTATTAAATTAGACAGAGGATCCCCAGCTTGGGGGGGGGTCCCCATTGTTGAACATTTTACCAATTCCAATGATTTTTCCCTCCAAATAACTCCCTGCTAAACACCACTGTATGAAAACCTTTACAAGTTCAAGATTTGACACATGGTCGAGGAGTTTGACATGCTCTGCCAAACTCCGCTGCAGAAACACTGACCCTGGGGCATGCCACCAGCAGGGTACAAATGCCTGAATCTCATACACTCTTACCACATGCAACATTTATTTTTATTTGCTAAGTTGGCCATTGAAAGGTCTATATCTCATTTGAAATGGCATTTCTTGGGCTATTTGAATAGCTGTAATTTTGTGCTGACACAGCACTGGTTCCCAGGGCCTTCATAGATGTAAAGGAGGTAAGAATTTTGTCACTTATGCCTGAGAGCCCTTAGAATTCTTCACAGCCTTTCCTCCAGATCCTGGGCTGTCTACATTCTGTCTTAACAATGTCTCACTTATTCTACTGTTAGGCAACACTCAGGAAGCCAGAAGAGTCAGAGATGATGCTGATCAAAGGGGAAAGGCTCACAACTTCCACCCTATTTCAGGGCCTTCCTAACCTGTTAAGCTGGCGTCCACTCTTAAAGGAAATCTACATTCTAGAGAGAGCACACTGCTGCTGGGTGTGTGCTGCACCTCCACTGTAAATTCCCTTCCTTCTTACTGACCTTGGTCCATGCTTCATATTCAAGCTCCTTCCCTTCCCTTCCCAGTCTATTCTGAGTCTGATGTCTCCATTCCATTGCCTCCTCTGTGCAGTCACAACAGCATGCATTTTCTCTCTCATGCTGGATTGTGAATACTGATTCTCCTGTCTGCCTTCTCTGTCATCCTAGGTTCTTTAAGGGTAGAACCTATAGCTTATTCATCTCTGCCCTCACAAGACCAACCAGCCACCATCAGTGCAGCATGTTCTCATTGAGTAAATATTTCACAGAAAATGTCAGAGAAGAACCTCTCTGAAGCTAGGCACCGGTGGCTGAGGATTCTCCCTGCAGGAAAGGTATCTCCTTTGCTCAGGTGTCAGACTATGATGGCAACTAGGTGCTTTCTTTGTCTCCCCTTTCCCAACATGGCCACAGCACCCCAAAGTAGAATTACATGGATCAGTGTTGATTTTTCTGAGATTGTTATTTCCTGAACACTAGAATATAAAGGCATCCACAGGGCAGAATGGACCTGATACTTGATGACTACAGAAACAACTAGATGAGCTCCCTCATTTGTACAGAGACGGACACTCTGTAAGCACTCAGTGAAATTATGGAAGTGCCTGGCCTTAGAGTCAGGAATGGCATAGGTGAGTCTGAAACTCAAATCTGAAACAAATGTGTGGCTTTCTAAGTCTTCTATGAGGCTGAGAATGACTAGATGACTGCTCAAAATGACCCAATGAAAAGCTGGGATAGCTGAGATATATATATCCCAGCTTTTATATATGTATTTGGTTTAGGAATATATATATTCATATATATATATAATTGGTTTAGGAATGTTCTTAATTAATTAATTTTTAGAGAGGCTTTTTAAGGGGCTTAGCAAGTACAGAGACAGAAAAGTCTAGAAAAATGGCCCCCCTGCTGGGCAGGTAGATGTTAGTTTACGATTTATGCAGCCTTACCTTGGAGAATGTGCATATTAACCAGACTGGCACGATCAGACCTATTCTTGCCCTTGCGCCTCAGGGAATCTTCAGTCTGTACAACAAAAGCACAGAGAAACACCTATTTTTAACTTTCAGAAACTCTCAATTTCTCTCAAAAGCGAAAAGTACTCTTTGAATGACAAGTGGAAAAATACCCATTTCCTCCCATGTTTTTGCAAAGGAACACAGAATTTCTTCCTAGAATTTTAGTATGGGAAAGAAAAGCAAAGGGGTGAAAAGCCTGGGATAAAGTCAAGGGCTGTAAATACAAAAGTATTCTAGAGGTGGTTGATCTGGAGTTTGTTTTGCTGTAATTGATCCTATTGCCTCTTAGAATAGTCTCAAAAGCAACCAAGGTCAAAGGTGAAATATTCTATACACAGGCAATACAATATGACTCCATATGTCCCTTGCCTGTTGTCTTTGACATAGCAAAGTGTGAAACCTGCAGAATCAGGCTTTGGAAGGCACAGGGGGTGGGTAGTTTGCAACATCTCATTGTCATGGAGGAGTCGTTTGAAGGGATGAAGGGTGGGTGGCTCAAACCAACCAGGATACCAGGCCTCTGATTCCTTCTTCCAGGTTCTTCTCTCTCCCCATTCTAGGTCTCCTTGTGGTCTCCCCAGTGTGATGAGTCCATCTGTTGTTCATTATTCTGCAGCACTAGGGATCACAGCCACTCACAAGCTACTTGGAAGAACTGAAAAATCTTCTTCCTGTCTATTCACAGACAGGCTACGAAGGCTGCAACTAACAGGCAAGAAAAGATACCAGGGGGTCTCCCATCTCACTGAAGGTGCTGACATCTATATATATTTTTAAGTGCCTGATGAATATTTCAATTTTTTAAGTAAAAAATTAAAATAAAGCAAATAGCCTATCTCGTAAGTGAGAAAGATCAACGAACATCATTCTTTGTAGCGCTCCAAATAAACCCCATCCACAGTCTTTGCCTTCTTACTGAACACAGTTATAAAAATCTTGCCTTTTGCAAGGAATGACTGTACTTAAAGATAAATCAGTGAGGAGACCAACCTGACTTCTCTTCTTAAAGGTGTTTTGACCTCTAGTGTATTTTGGTGATTGTCCTCCAATACTGAATGGTTAAGAACTGTTGTTTTTTTTGTTTTTTGTTTTTAAGGTGAAAATTATCAGTCTCAGTGTTTACACAGTAGATGTCATTTGCTCAGTTGTCCTTGGCTCAGGGGAGTGAGAGTCCATATTGGTGTGTGGACAGGGATGTGGCCATTTGGAGTTTGTTGTAGAAATTCTACACACTTAAGCCAAAGTTTTAGCACTATCAGCAACATGTCACTCATGTTCAGAAAGAGCAGTTTGCAACACTTACCTTGTCACTATCCAATTTTTTTCTTGGGTCATGGAATTCAGTTGGACTTTTCAGTGCTGCAACAGAAAGATAAAAAGGTGAGCAGAGGGCAGTTGCAGGTGGGGTCCGTATTGCAGGGCTGCTGTGAGCTTGCTGAGCTATGCACAGTCTGGAAGTGATGGCCTCCATCAGGCTACAAGCAACAAGAAAGAAAGGCCTGGAGAATGCCAGCTGCCCAGAAGCCAGAGGGGACAGAGGAGGGTGGAACTCAGGCCTAACCCAGGAGGAGCAGCAGAGGCAGGATATGCGACAGGAGGAGAAGTAGTGTAGGCAGGCCATGCCAAGTTTCTGAGGAAATGGGGGTGGGGAGGGCGTTGAAAAATACCTGCTTAAGGGAGACACTAAGTAGGGCAACAAATACCCTCACTGACTTTCCGGTGCCTTTAGTTCTAAAATCTTGATGGATGATGGTTGTGGTTTGGGGTGCATGGGACTACTGGAGGGAGAGACTGCACTTTGGATACAGAATGTGGCTGGTTGACCATGAGCAGCCAACTGAGGGAGGGTGTTGAGTGAAAAGCAGAGAGTCAAATATGAGGGCTAGAAGGTACCATGGAGACAGCGAACTCCAATCCTAACCCAAAATGAAGTGGGGAAATTGAGGCCCACAGAAATGGATAGACTTGTCCAGGGGCACACAGTTGGATCCTAGGTCTTCTGATTCCCTAATCTTTTTCTAGGAGTGGTGTCCCAAGTATTCTCTATCAGTGGGCACGGGCCTCCCAGGCAGTCAAGTCCACCGGCATAGAGCAGCACAGGACAGACAGCCTGTACCAGTAAGCACCCCCATTCTTCTCTCTCTGTCCTCCCATGTCTGCTTGGAGCACCTCTTCACTGTTTCCATAAACTCTGCCTAGCAAAAGCGCAGAACATCCTTCCACATGTGCCTGCATTTTGTGTTGGTTTCCTGGGAACGATCTCATTTAGAAGCCATAGACAATCACGTTTCATTGCAAGTGAAGACTTTGAACAGAATTGTGTTATTTTTCTTTTAACTGTATTGTTTAACTTTTAACTTAACTGTAGGTCTGGATACGTTTATGAAACACACGATCCAGATTCTGAAAATAGCAGAATGTCCACTCTTATACCACAAGCAAGGGAGCTGTCTTCCAAATCTTGAATAGTTTTCTGTCCAGGTCAGTGTGTATGTGTGTGCACATGTGTGCATGTGTCATGCATGAATGTGTGGGTGTTTGCGTGTGTCTGTACCCATACATGCACATTTAACCCTGAAGACTAAGTAGTTCCCCCAATAATGTGGTAGAAATCAAGCTGACATGGCCTGTAGGTACCACGTGGTGCTTGATTATATTACTTTCTATGTCTGATGCTGTGTGTGATATGAACGAGCCATGCTTTATCAATTCCCCTGCCCCACTGCGACATTAATAATGCTGACCACAGGCCATACCCCAAATGTCCCTGCTGGCTGCTTTGTACCCAATTCAGTTGACACGCTCCCTTCTCACTTCGACTGGAGATACACAGGCTCTTTTTCAAAGGAAAAAGGGTGAATATTTAGCTCAAGTATCATAGTTCACCCTGACCTTGAAACTGATTTTCCAGCTTCTGTTTGATTGTCTGTTTCAGTCTTAAAATGGGCTTCTCAACAATATGTATTACTGTAGATGCCCCTTTCTTTCTCACTTTTTCCCAGCCTAGTGGTTCTGAGAAACAAATGTGTGGTGCTATTGTGGTTCATGCACTTCCTCCGACAGGAATCTGGGTACCTGTTGGGAAGGAGGCTTGCCTTTTCTCATGTTTGATCCCGGGAATTTACACTGGGAATGTCTGGAGTGGCTTCCCCTCTCACCAAGCTACCAGGTCACAGAGTCTACTTAGGTCCCTGTAATGTAATGTGTGAGCTCTGTACCAGCAGGTCTTTACCGCTGTCACCTCACCTAGTGTTAAAGTCAAGCATTGCATGTTAAGCATGGCTGAATTCCTTCCATCACCAGTAAAGGAACTGATTCTGAACTGTTCCTTACTAAGTGGTTGGGAAGAATAACATATATTTTTCCTGGAGGGATTCCCCACAGGGAACAGTATGAATAGTCTTCAGATGTTGCCCACATTCTAAAAACAAAATTTGGTTCTCAAAATGAATTGTTGTATTATTGTGTGTACATTTGTATACATGACGTGTATGAGGGGAGCATGTATTCTGAGGCACATGTGTGGAAGTCAGAGGACAACTTTGTGGGCTCAGCTCTCTTTTCACCATTGTGTGAGCTCTGGGCATTGAATTTCGGTTGTCAGATTTGTGAAGAAAATGACTTTAGCCACTGAGCTGCCTTACTGGTCCACACAACTGATTCTAACTGGACTTGAAACGTGAGAAGAATTTCCTGATTCTGCATCCTTCACATTCTTCCGGTCGCACTAGTGGAGCTCATCACTTCCTTGAGAAACACTCCATTTCCTGGATTCGCTTTACAAAGCTACAGTTCATTGCTGTGTCACTTCCTCTCCTGTGAAATGATGGCCGTGGTTCAGTTCTCTGAACACAAAGGTCTTCTGGAGCCTTCTTCCATAGAGTGGAAAGCTATGGCTATTATTGAGGTCTTGGGAAAAATATGAAGAGGTCTACATGCTGCCCTCATGAGATAAATGCTTTCTGCAGAGCTTGCCTTGGGGGTTGGGTGTGCTATGGGCACTAGCTTGAGGTCACATTGTGGAAAACTCCCCTGCAGTGGCCCTGGGGTTGCAATTTGCCTTCTCTGTGACTGCAGAGAATGTGGGCTCTAGCCATCCCCCCTGCAGGCCTCTAAAAACCATAATGCCTCCCTCAGTTAATTTTTTTTAATACACAAAGAACCACTACTGCTGCCAGCTCAGGGAGTATCAAATGGCAAAATTTCATATTTAAAGGACATTGACATTTAAGATGGAAAAGGAATTTGGATTTCTAAATTAAAAAAATAAGTCCATGTGATTTCAAATTAGAATTTGACTATAAATCCAGTCATCCACACATCTGACTTGTTCCCCCTGGAGGAAGATTAATCGCTCCTCACAGGGGAATTCATGTTCTCGCCTCAGCGTTTAGTCGCAAGCTATTCCTATTTCTGTCCCTTCAGCTCCAGTTAATTTGGGTCAGCTGTGTGGATAAACATTCGCCTAGATAAGAACAGGCCTCCTGCAGTCCTTTCTGCTTCACTCGGACTTCAGGCCTCCAATGGGATCCAATGAAGGAAAGGGGGTGAGAATGTGGAGGACTCATTTAAGGCTGAGGAGGCCTCTTCTGCACAGGGCTGGGCTTTGGTGTTGAGTGGCAGTCCAGCAGGCTTATCACAGCACTGAGTCTCCCCTAGGGGATCTCTCATGACCAGGCCCACAGAGAACTCCTGATACTTTATACTACTCCACTGAATGGAGACAGGCATATGCCAAGAGCCACAGTGGGTTGCCCCTCGGTTCTATGTGTGGGCTCTGGGACTGAAAATTCCCAGCATCATTTGGGAAATTGTTAGAGACCACAGCCTCTAAGATTCTGCGGTGAGGTATAGCAGTTTAGCTTTGAACAAACCCTCCAAGTGATGTTGATGCCCAGATTTAAGAACGACGGCCATGGGACTTGAAAGGCCAGTGAGCTCCTGTGAGGGTCTCACAGAGACAGTGAGTTCTAAAGAGCAGTGCTGGAGAGATGGGTCAGTGGTTAAGAGGACTGATTGCTCTTCCAAAGGACCAGGTTTCAAATCCAAACACCCACATGGCAGTTTACAGCTGTCTGTAATTGCCAGGCATGGTAGCACATGCCTTTAATCCCAGAACTCCGGAGGCAGGCAGATCTCTGTGAGTCAAGGCTAGCTTGGTCTACAAAAGTGAGTCCAGGACAGCCATGAATACACAGAGAAACCCTGTCTCAAAAACCTAAAAAAAAAAAAAAAAAAAAAAAAAAAGGAGGAGGAGAAGAAAGAAAGAAAAAAGAAATAGAAGTGCTGGATGAGGATTATCAGGGCCAACTTTCAGTACTGTAAAAAAAAAGATGAAGGAAGAAGCAGAGTCAGTCCTAGAAAGATGGTCACATGAATAACACTCTCTCTTTTGCCATTGCTGCCTGGAGTCATAGGAGCATAGTTTGAAAATGCTAGCTACAGTGACAAAAGCATTTGCTAGTAAATTTGTAGCTCATTTATTAGTTGAAAATACACATATGAATTAATAATGAGTATTTATTAGGGTTTTACATATTTAATTTTATGTGTATGGATGTTTTGCCTGCATGTATGCCTGTGTCCCATGTGTGCTTGGTGCCTGTGGAGGTCAGAAAAGCATTAGGTCCCCTGGAACTGAAGTTACAGACAGTTGTGTGCTACCATGTGGGTGCTGGGAGTTGAACCTAGGTCTTCTGGAAGAGCAGCCAGTGCTGTTAACTGCTGAGCCAATTTCCAGCCCTCCATAGCCCTCCATGAGGTTCTCTGCGTGGAGGAGACATAGTTATTTCATATCTGAGACTCCTGGTGCTGATTAAAGGCATTATGGGTACCTAAGAATTTAGGAACCATCTAATTGAGACTTCTTGTTGGTATAACTTTGAACTAATCCAGTAGGTTTTCTGCACTCTTGGTGTCCCACTTAACAGACTTCGTAGTGTTTGCTCTCTCTGTTTTGCTTTGAAAGGCAACACAGAGCATCAGGATACAGGCTATGTGTATGTGATAAAACTTGGAGAATTGTCTGTGTCTCTTTCTTTCTCTTTCTTGGGAGTTGGTAATAAATTGCTTATTTTATGTCCAAGTTATAGTCTTAGGAGTTTGAAAACAGTGTATTTGCCCAATGTAGCTGGTGGCATTTAAGATCTGGCTTATATGGAGTTGGACACAACACATACAAATACTTTGGAATTTCTCCCTTAATGGATAGAGATTCAAAGCATGTCTCTAATGACTGGTTTTCTACTTTGTAAGAAACAGGCAACTGGAAAACGGAAGGAGAGATGAAAGAGAAGAGAGAAGTCAGAACTGAGCCAGAGTGATGTGAAAGTTCAGGGTATCTTTCCCTAGCTCTGAGGGGAAGACGTTAGGGAGAAGGGAAGAGGCAGACAGATTAATCCCCTCGTGCTGTGTTCTGCTCATACAGCCAATAGTGTGTGGTAGGTGCTGTGGGGGAGAAGCCAAGTCAGCTGATGCACTGAGAAAAGGCAGAGGGACTCTGTCCAGTGAATGTCTCAAAACTAGGGTGAGGCTGCATGGGGAGTGGGTGCGGGATGGCCCATCATTCTTCCGGCTATTCAGGTGTGCCACAAAGTTCAGGTGTTTACCAAGGCTTTGCAGTAAGTATGTGGCTGATGTAGCTTGGATTAGTCTGCAAAACAAATAAAGGCAGCACCATTCATAGACAGCTCCTTGTATCCTGAAATTCATTTACATTGATCAGATCATTGGACTCAAGCTGACCTGAAATCCCACCCCAGCCAGAGGTGGCTTTCTCTGAGACTGTGGGCACACAGTGACCTCTCTGGTCCTCAGATTCTCTAAAATCCACTCCAGTTCCTTTCTTCTTCTTTTCCATTCCAGGAGACACTGTATTCTTGCATTTCCCAAACTTGTCCCCGTTAAATGCTCTTTAGTAGCAGAGAAGGAGGGGACACTCAGGTTCCTCCTTCAAATCCCCAGGTACTCACTCTCAACAAGGACTCTTTTCGTTTCCCAAGTTATCAAGGGAAACAGTTAAACAAGGGCGATTTTGAGCTTCTTAGAGACTGCAAGTCCATTGACTCAGAAATTGTGTCTGGTTGCCATGTGTATGCCCTACATAGAACCTTGCATAGAACCTTACTCTTAGGAGATGCTCACAGCTCTATGCCCATTTTAATGCATCTAGGTCAGGAGACTGAGAATCTTTTATTCAAGGGCTTTGGAAGTACTCGAAATGAGATGGAGCCCTTGATGATGCAGAATTCAAGACGGGAACAAGCCTAAACTAGACCCAACCCTATATAGGTTGGAGTTGGGGTTGAAATTCCATGTCAAGCCTTGGAGTTATTAACAACTGTTAGCTGCTGGGAGAGGGGAGACAGTTTTCTCTAAGAGTGCAGCCCTTGGGTAATACTCTCGAAAATGCTCCATTGGAAGCCTACCCATCCAAGAATAGTTGAGCATAACAAATTGGTCTTGGTGGGTTTAAACAAAACAACACAAAGTTGGTTGGCTAGGTAAGCTGGGGTATATCTGGTAGTTGGAGGAGGAAAAGTGATTATAAACAAAAGTCTTAATGCAACTATCAAAAGGAATAATAAAATGTTTAAAAATAAAATAAGCATCTGCGCCGGGCGGTGGTGGCGCACGCCTTTAATCCCAGCACTTGGGAGGCAGAGGCAGGCGGATCTTTGTGAGTTCGAGGCCAGCCTGGTCTACAAAGTGAGTCCACAACAGCCAAGGATACACAGAGAAACCCTGTCTCGAAAAAAAACCAAAAAAAAAAAAAAAAAAAATAAGCATCTGCCTGGGAGGGTGACACCCAGAGGCAAGACGTGTAGGGAGGAAGTGTGTGTGACAACAATGAGCAACAGCTTACCTTGGTGCTTCTAAGGAAAGGGGGGGGTCCCCTGCTCTAAAGCCCCAAGACTGTGCTCCCTGATGTCCTGCAGTCTTGAGCCTGCAGACCGTGAAGACATTCTTTGAAACCCAAGCTTACGTGGAAAATTAAGCAGTTCCATTTTGAGGATCATATGTGGGTCTGGGACATAAGTCTAAATAATAAGACTTTAGATTCTGTGGCTGTTTGGAAAATATAAACTTCACAAGTCACTGTGAAAACTAACTTAAGATATGGCTCAGCCTTATCCTAACCCTCACTTGGGGCCAAAGAACACGTTTCTCATTATTTAAGTTGTTTTAGGGGTCTATATTGGCCTAAGAATATAAGAAGACATCTGTCTTCACTTCTAATCAAAAGATGGTGTGTTTAATTTTATTCCAAGCACCAGAAGAGGGAAAAAACCTAAACTCATAACATGCAAACAAGGGCAAAGCAAATATTTTTTAAAGTGATTGGAGGGATTGAAAAAAATATTGTTGTTACTGGTGTGGACTGTTTGTTACTTATCAGCAACGTTAAAGCATGTACATGCATGGCTATGAAGAAGTAACAAAGAGAACTGAACCCTGTTGAACTAGGTGGACTAGTCAACTGGAAAATACCTCTGAGCTCATTGGGGTCAGAGGGGAGAAACCTCAGGGATTAGTCATCACTGACAAAAGGTGGGATCTGTCATAGGTAAGGGAGTGGAGTTTGTCATCCATAGTTGGTCACAGTGAAACATCTCATTGAGACTATGGGATCATCCTTCACGTTTTCCCAGTGGGTTTTTGCAGTGCTCGGGATTGAAGCCAGGGTCTTTTGTGCATGCCAAGTGGGTACTCCACCATGAGCTACACCTCTCCTTTCTACTTGAATATTTTTGGTCACAATGAGTTCAGTTCTTACAAACATACAGTGATTTCTCTTGAACATACAGGAAAAAGGGTTTGTGTGGGTCTGTGTAGGCATTGAACATCAAAGGTTCTGACCTCTGCCACGTGAAGAAATAGTCAGCATTTCTGCAGTGGGCAGACTCTGGAGACAACCTAATGTGAAACCAGAAAACCAACCAACCAAACACCAACATCTCCCCCACCCAAAAAAAACCCAAAAACCAACCAACCAACCAACCAAACACCAACATCTCCCCCACCCAAAAAAACCCAAAAACCAAACAAACAAAAGACCCGCCCAAGACAAATTCTGCCAAAGCCTGGCAGGTACTCCTGTTATGTTAACCATGTATGTGACAATTGAGAACAACCCACTAACTTGGCCATTGGTTTTGTGGGTAGGCAGTTTATCGCAAGCTATAAAGCTGTCAGAGAGAATTATTGTTATTTCACACCATGGGCAAAGTGAGATTTTACAAATCATCTTCTTTTACATATACTTAAATTCTTGCAAGTTAAAATGAGAGAAACCTGGGACACACTGGACCTGCTTTAGCACCTCTGAAAACTCTTTTAGGCCTTCAGTTTCATTTTCATGAATGTTAACTACAAATATGGATTTGACCACTATGAGTGTTTTAAACCTCTGTTGAAGGAAACTATCATGCTGGTAAGGAGTCTCAGAGGCTTCTAGAGATATGAAAAGAGATGCCCAGGGAGTAGGTACAGACCACCAGCATTATCTTGGCCAGCAGATATGTATATGATTTTATTAAGACCGAAAAACTTAAACAGAAAATCACAGAATTAGCTGACCTTTGGGGACTATTGGCTTTTTGTCCTTTCATTTTTTTCTCCCTTCCCTTCCTCTTTCTTTTAAAAAACAGCTTAAAATAATAGAATAAAGTCATCTTGTGGCAGACAGTGGGAACCCATTGAATCAGAGTTACTATCATCTGTCCCCCTAGCATTCTGAATCTCTCCAAGGGACCATCTTTCTCATCATTGTCCACTTCTCTGTGCCTGGCTCTGGACTCTGTACACAGTTAATAATAAAATGTGTTAAACAAGACTGAACTCAGGAGGCTCCAAACCTCATGGATTCTCTTTCTTGTTGCCGTTGTCTGCCTTTAGGCTAGTGCCCTTGGTGGGTGCACTGCATGGCTCTTAGGCTCCTGAGTCTGAGCCCATCAGCAGGGGAAGAGACTTGACCCTTCTCTAGCTTTCTGAGGAGAGCTAAGCAGAACAGGTTCATCCACATGGGATCTTTTTTGTGTACCCCATGCCTGCACACTTTCCTACATCAGGAGCTCTGTCCTCAGAAACCCTGATTGGGAGGAGGTGGCCTCAGACTATCAAACTTTTAGCATTTGGCCAAGTTTCAATAAAATATTTCATTCTTTGCAGGACTTCCCTGCCACCATGAAATTATCTTGATGGTAGGTACAATGGACTAGTCACAAATTCTCTGTAAACATTTTAAAAGATATCAACTTTGTTGATATCTATACCATTTCAGCCTGAAACTTCTGAGAAGGAAAGAGCACATCTCTGTTCTGTTCCTCTATATGAAAAGATGCTTGACTTACATACCTGATATGAGAGGCGTGACTTAAACTACACCCCAGGGGTCATCTCCGTATCTGGCTGTTATTGTTCACTTATTTCAAGATTTAATTCCACAGAACCCAAAAATATTCTTATCCAAATGCCAGCTGTGAAATCCAGGCTTGGCATTCGGGAATGTGAACTGAATTTTGTTTTAAATCAATTGTGAAATAGGATGGACTGAAAGGTTCAGGTGTGCATGCTCCATCCTTCCAAAATCGAGGATTAAGGGCCACCACTAAGGATGAAGGTTGTGAACTTTGAGGAAAATCTTACTTCTCTGCCCTGACCAGTCTCATATCCCTGTCTTCCATCTTTCTCACTTTCTAGAGGCTGAACAGACTAAAACTCCAGACACAAGCTTGTTGCCTTCCTCACCAGCAGAATGGTGCTGCTGAAAGAGTATTGAGATTACAGGGCCATCTGTCTCTTCTGTGCTTAGGAAAAACTCTAAAACGCTTTGCTCCAAAGCTCCCGGCTGTTCACCATTTGTAGGCTTAGCCGTTAAGAAGGCTACTTTTAAATTGCAGAAAAAAAATACATAAAGATTCTCAGGTCTGTACAGACTCCAGGCTTTAGAATTTATATGTATTAACCGCAGTAGTCTGTCAACAGTAAAATCTGGTGCTATGTGTTCAACACTGAAGCAGTGTGTCAGCACTGTGCAACAATCCAAATTTCTGCAAGTGTCATTATGAATGTTGATTTTTAATTTTACTTGGAGAGTTAATATGACCTAGAAGAATTTGAACTGTGATTTCATGTATCAGGGATACCTTTCCCTCCTGGATAACCAATATTCAACTTTAGAAAATTTCAAATTATCTCCTATAACCAATGATAATCCTTTTTTGACTCATATTTTGGACAGTAGTTCAATATTATACTACTTATGCTAGAATAGTACTGCAACTGAGTCTTCTAGAAAGGAAATAGTTGACAATATTTAATTAATTGTGGACTCAAATAGCTGAAGACAAACCAAAATTATGAAATATAAATAAATAAAGAGGAAGCATTTGGTACTTCTAGAAGAACCAGTGTCAAAAGTCTCAGATCCCTGACCGAGTCATCAAAAACTGAGCTTATCCTGAGAGTAAATCTACTATATTGGAATCTTAGGTACAACCTCTTAGTAGATAAGGGTGGCTGGACAAAACATCCACTGTCTACATTTCTGCAAACACAGATTCCAAGGGACCTTGGGTGAGAGATACACTGACTTAGTCTAACCGACCTCTAGGAGCATTCTATCTCCCAGATATCACTAATGCTGAGTGTATGAGGAAGAGCTGTGAGTACTCACGTGGTATTAAGCCTTGGTTAGCCAGCTGCTCCTGGGTCCTTCGCTGTTGAAGTCGTAACTGCAAGACTTGGAAAAGGAAGTAGGGGCTTGTGAGTTGGGCTAGAAGAAACACAGTCACATGTCTTCATCTTACTTTCATCAAAGCCTTCTGGTTTAATGTCCAGAATGGCTTTGAACATCATTGTGGAGCGCATTTTCATTTTGGTGCAGACAGAGCTCTCTGTGTGAGAGGAGCAGGATGCTGCTGGTGCTGATTGTCTACACCAGCTAGGACGCTGGGCTCCCTTGAAGAGACCATTATCTCTCCAGCGTGGTGTTTCCCTCTCTCTACTGCACTGCTTCCAGGATGGATATGACCAAATGCTAATTGAGAGGTAGCCCGTGATATAAAAGAGGACATGAAGCAAAGAAAACATCAGCTGTGAAGACCCACCAGAACCCAGCCCACATCTCTACCCCTTGATGGATGTGCACCTAGGCATGTTAATTTTCTGGGTCTTCAGCTTTTCTCAGTTGTTAAAGGAGCCACACCTACCTGTCAGCGTTGCTCTAAAACCCAATAAAACAAATGTAAGCACACAGCTTAGCACAGTGCCTGTCAGCAATGCCACTTTTAGACGCTAGTACTAGGAGAATCTGGGACTCTTATGGAAATTTAAAGGTTATTGGAATTACGCTTCTCTTAGAAAAAACAAACACTATAAAATGCCCAAACATTATATTATGTACATGCATTAGACATTCACAACACAAAGATTTTTGCATAAAACCTGTATGTATAAAATGTTAACGTTGAATAGTATGGGATTATTCAATTATGAGTGGAATATTTACATTTCTCTCCACTTTCTCTCTCCCTCAAACACACTCTGCCTTGGGAATCCAGCTTTCCTCTCATGAGCACTCTATTTTCTGAGGGAGATTCTGCTTTCTCATTATGGTCTTGTGTAAGGTTGTTGGGAACAAGCTTCTATCACTGTGACCAAATACCTAACCTGAGCACTGTGGAGAGGAAGGACTCAATTCTTATACATTCAGAGGGTGAATCAACCCTCTTGTTAATTAAAAACAGAAAACACTGAACAAACTACATACACACACACACGACACACAACACAGGACATGCATACCACACACACACATAGAGCACACACATACCATACACATGGCTCTCAGAGATACACCACACACACACACACACACACACACACACACACACACACACACACACTCATGCACACACATGCACCCTGAAAAATAGCAAACATTAAGCACATTGCAGAGGGGCCCAGAGCTTGGAGAAAGGACTTGACTCCAGGTTCCTACTACGGAAGCTTGGCTTGAAGGCTGCCTGATGCCAGAGTGAGATGGGGAGATCAAACAGGAGAACAGTAGGAGGGGGGCCGTAGCTCATGACACTCCACCCCGAGTTTCACACTGATTCCTATTGTTTCCACGAAACAGGCTCTAGACACATGGTCAAGAGTCAGTTTTGATTGTGTCTCTGGATTAATTGTCTGCTACAATAAACACAGAGAAATCTGCATTTCTAGAAGACCAGGACAGACTTCAGGGTTATAGAGTCTGTGGCTTGTCCAGGGTCCGGGGGGAGCAATGTAAGATTATTCCATACACAAAGGAACGAGTCATTGTAAGGAATGCTGAGTGGAAAAGGCAAATCTTTCGATGACCCTAACATTGGGATTCCCACAAGAACGTTTTTAAAGGGGTGATTTTCAACCATGTTCAATACAGCTAAAGAAGCAAGGGTCAAAACGAATGCAACGGTGGACAATACAAGTAACAAACTACAACACATAAAAAATGGAAATAATAACAATGTAACTAGAATATCTGAAAACTATTTTGTGAAAAAGGGGTTTACAAGGTCAATAAATGCCAAAGGACTGAGTAAACTCTGAGGCACACCAAACTGAAGGAGAGAAACAGATGGAATTAAGTGAGCAGGGTCTCAGGGGCATATAAGACAATATCCAAACATCTGAGGAACTGAGAGCGCCAAAGGATGAGCAGAAGAAAGGACAGCCAAACAGTGCGTCTAGGGAGGTAATGTCAACTTGAATAGCCACAGGCTTCTCATCAGAAGCCCGGGAAGATGGAAGATCAAAACAAAACCTAGAAGCCTGAATAGAAAGCGCCCTGCAGGAATGAAGGTGGAATAAAAGATGTTCTCAGAGAGGAAAATAATAGACTCAGCCGGTAGCTCTTGCCTCTTCAAGAACTGATTATGGAAAGTAATTCTGAAAAGAACCCTGGATATTCAGGAATAAGAATATTAGGAACACTGGCAATCTAGATAAACATTTCAGATTTACCCCTTTCTTACTTATTTCAAAAACACGTGGCATTGAGAGAAAGACCGAGCACTACCTGGTGGGGGTCCCAAGGCACAAGGATGCAATGCACAGAGGACAACTGTAGAGTAGCACCCTGCTCTCCTTCCTGTCTTGACCTTCCCACAAAAGCCCTGGGGGCCAAGGTCTGATCTGTGGCCTGAGTGCCTGGAAGGAGGTGGAATGTTTGGAAGGTTGAGGCTAGTAAGGAAGTTAGGTCACTGGTGGTGTGACGACCATGAAATATTGGGTGGGCGTTGTTCCCTTCTGTCTCTGTTGCTTTCTGTGGTTTGAGATATGCTTCCCCCTCTGTCCCAAGCTCCTGCCATGCTATTCTGCCTAGCTATAGGCTCAAAGCAACAGGGCCAGTGGATCATTGACTGGCACCTAGATAACCTTTTTTCTTTATATGTTGATTATCTCAGGTACTTTGTCACAATAATTTTTACTAAATGGGCTATTGCCTACACACACACATCCTGTAATTTACACACAGTGGTGTGGTTTCAATGACAAAAGCTAACACTGCATTTTATAAGCCCTAGAGCACCCCTTCCAAAAAAGAGATGCAACTTTAACAGCCAGAAAAAAGGAATGCTAAATGGTTAAAGTAACCCAATGGAAGGGGGGGGGGGGGGGAAATATTGGGAAAAAAAGGTAAGAGGGGGAACCAGAAAACAAACAATAAAGTGGTAACTTTAGACTTCACTGTATCAGTGATTAGGCTAAAATTTGTTAGTAAAACACTCAAATCAAAAGACACTATCCGAGCGGGTTTTAAAAGGATGTTCTTTAGGTCTATATTACCTACAAAAGATGGACTTTATAAAGATTCTGATTAAAGATTAATTGAAAAGGGTCTGCCACTTAAATAGTATCAAAAAGCCTGGGTGATGGCAAGTTTATCAAACAAAATGGATTTCTAGTCAAAGAGGATTACTAGAGGCAAAGGGTGTTTTAGAGGCTGGTGGGATGGCACAGTAGGTAAAGGTGCTTGCCACCAAGTCCAACTACCCGAGTTTGCACTCTTGGACTCACAGGGTCTAGGGAGAGAATGAACTCCAGCAAATTACCTGCTGACCTCCACACACATACTGCAGCACAGGGCTCACTCCTCCACCACACATACACACAAGATAAATAAAGAAATGTAACTAAGACAGTTTTAAAGGTGGCATTTTAGAACTATAAAATGGACAGCCATTAGTAAGGCATAGCAACTGTATGTGCACAGCATGAGTGTGTGCTCTCAACATTTGATTAAGCTAGATGAAAAAAAAAAATCCCTAGCAGGTCAGAGGAGTTAAACAGTATACACAATCTAATCTTAATTGACTTACATCTTGATTTAGTTTCAGAGCACTGCCCCCAACAACTGCATGACACTCTTTTGAAGTGCACATGGTGCATCACAGAGCCTATAAGCTATAAGCCCCACCAGCCTCAGAAGGGCTTAGCTCACTCAGTGTGTGCTCTCTGATCAGACTGGAATTAATTAGCAACCAGGAGCAAAATGTTACTAAGGAAAATATTTGGCTACACACTTTAAATAATTCACAGGCCAAAGGAAAAAAAATCACAAGGGAAATTAAAAGTATTTTGACCTGAATGACAATGTGTGGAGGATGTAATTTATGGAAAACAGCAAACACATGATCAGGGGGAATCTCAGCTTTATATGCTCATGTGGGAAGAGAAAAAAGACTCAGCAACAGTGACCTAAGAGTCTACCTTAAGAAGACGGGAAGAGGATGCCTCAAATAATAAAACAGCATTAATAGAGATTGAAGCAGTGTGGAGATCTGAATGAAAATAGCCTCCATACGCTCCTATATTTTCATGCTTAGCCCCCAGTTGATATAATTAGGAGGTGTGGCTTTGTTGGAGGAGGTGTGTCACTGGGGGTGGGCTTTGAGGTTTTCAAAAGCACACACCAGGCCCAGTCTCTCTCTCTCTCTCTCTCTCTCTCTCTCTCTCTCTCTCTCTCTCTCTGCATGCTGCCTGTGGATCCAGAGATAGAGCTCTCAGCTACTGCCCCAGCACCACGTCTACCTGGGTGCTGTCATGCTCCCTGCCATGCTGATAAGGGTCTAATCCCCTGAAACTATAAACAAGCCTCCAATTAAATGCTTTCTTTTAGAAGAGTTTTCTCAGTCATGGTGTCTCTTTCTAGCAATAGAACAGAGACTAAGATAAGGAGAAATCTTCAAAAGAGAAAATAGATATATAGTAGTGAAACCTAGCAAAGCCAAAAGCTGATCCCATGAATGGACTGATAAAATCAGCAAACTTCTTTATAGACTGATGAAGAAAAGGGAAACAGGATAAAATGGTCCTATGTTATGGATAAAAATTGGAATGCAACTACATACCATAGATATTAAAAAGATAATAAGAGACTATCATTAAAGATTTGTGCTAATAATTTTAGCAACTCAAATAAGTGGACAAATGTCTTGAAAACCACAGCCTATCAAAACTGATATAAATATAATTAAAATAAATAAATTCTGAATAACATTTATTAAATAAATTACATTGATTTTCAAAACCTTACTCTGCATATTGATAAACACCTCTAGGCTTATGTAATTTTGATAGTAAATCTTTTTTTCAGATGTTGCTATAAGAATAAATTACTTGGGGAGCTGGAGAGACAGCTTTGGAGTTAAGAGGACTTACTCCTCTTGAGGGTCCCTGAGTTTGGCTCCCAGAATGCTATGGTGACTCACAACTATCACTAACTCCAGTTCCTGGTGATCTGATGCTCTCTTCTGACTTCTACACACATGTGGTACACATACATACCCTCAGGCATACACAGGCATGAATGCATGTACACATACACAAACACATAGATAAATTAAACAGTAAATATATTTTAAAATGGATAAATTATTTTCCAAGTTATCCATTAAATAACCTCCACATTTTACTTATTCCTGCAACTGTATATAAGACTATTCCATTCTTTTGCTTTTTACCATCATGGATTTTTACCTAATGAAGAAAAGCATTTAGTGCTCTATGCTAAGATCAACATGTTTGAGGTCTGTTTCAATTCTCTAGACACTAAGCTGTTTTGCTGGGATTGAGTTCAATGAAGACAACAGAATAGAAACAAAAGAGAAAAATCTAGAAAATGAAGGGGCAGAAGTTGGTGACCTGAAAGAGAGAAATCTACTCTCACTAAAGACTGTTAATGTGAGATCCTTTGAGTGCTGTAGGAACCCAGGGTTCCTTAATAGAAGGAACTAGATCTGCATATACATTTTTCCCTTGGGCATGGACCATGGTGCTCAACAGATTCCCAAAAAGAGTGAAGACCTCCAGAGTTTAAGAGCACTAATGCAGAGATCTGAAAAATCAAGAATTCTGAGAATGTACATTAGCGTTATCATGGAGTTGACAAAGAGATGTGAAAAGTGTGATGAGCTTAATTTTAGACAATCTGAGTTCTGGAAGTTCCTGTAAGTCATAGACGAGGTACCTTACTGCCACTTATGGGACTTAAAAAGGTTCAGAGGTCAAAGCTAGGACACCAACTTTGGGTATCATGTTGGATTAGGCTGCACCATAAACCTTTTAGCTGAATTCCTAAAGTAATAGGGATAGATTATCCAAGGAAAGAGATAAGTAAAAAGAAAATAGTGATACCATTGCATTACATACAAGGAAGAGATGCGTTTACAAAAGAGCCCAGAGGGCAAATTGACTCCATGCGTCTGTTACAATAAGCAACAGGTGTGACAGTTGACACCATGCATTTCTATTTTCAGAATAATTTGTGGTTTTTTTTAACCAGTCATGAAGACTGAAAGCACTGACCAGTTAAAACAGTATTTGCCTACTGTGTGACAGGTATTGTTTATTGTCAGAACACAGTGAATAAGACAGGTGGTTGCTAGTCTCATGGTTCGAACACTCTAGCTGGAGAGATAAACTCAGTTTCCCTGAATAGAAAATCATTTTATCCCCTACTCTTTTCTTTTGATTTCTCTAAGTAACATCCTTATTTTGGAGTGTTCTTCCATGAAGAGTCTGGTTTTGAAGAGCTCTGTAAATGCTCTGAACTATAAAGTTACTTGTGTGTGTGTGTGTGTGTGTGTGTGTGTGTGTGTGTGTGTGTGTGTATACACATGTACATTCTCGTGAGCGTACATAGTTCTGCTGATGGGTTTATGAGTTCTGTCAGATTTTTGAGCATCTTTGGAATCTTCAAAGTTTAATAATCATTCATTCAGATTCAGTTCACATCTTCTCATGTGATCACCTACTGGTAGTGTCCACACAATGTTCTAGCGTTACTCTAAAGCTCAATTTGCATAGGATTGCCTTGTGCAGTGTGTTCTACAGGGTCTTCCTCCTCCTTGTATCTGATGGCTGTCCTCTGCAACACAATCCACAATCACCATTTCCTACATAGCTTCTCCATCAGTCTGTCTCCTCTTACGCCGAATGCTGCGGATGAACCTTGTCCCTGCCTGTGATAATCAACCACGTGGAGCTGGGACAGCTCATTGAGGCTCTAACTCTAATTTACCACGAAACATTTAATTGTGTGGTTGTAAACCATACAACTTGTGTTTACTAAACATTTTTCTGTGTTCAGTGATTTGCAGTGTATTCTTCATTTGTAAAAGCTTTCACGCTAGCCATGATCTGCTTTTAGGAGCTAAGTCCTAATGAGAGCCAATTTATGTTTTGTATCATTTCTTCTCTTTTTAAGCAGCAAAGTACCAAATATTTTCTGTCTTTAGGTGGTGGGCTAAGCACACATTTATTCCTGTAAATTATAGAATCGAGAGAAAAGCCTATGTCTAGACTGGAAAACAAAAGAATCCTTGGCACATAGAAACTAATCTATGGAATGCAAAACAAACAAACAAACATGAAAAGAGGAAGTCACGGGCTCAGGATCCTCCACTGTGAAGATGGGTCTGGCCAGGACCAACAAGACACCTAGTTGAGGTACTGGAGAAGGTCAGCCTCTACCAAAGAACATGCTCCTGTTTTCATCAGATAAGAGGTTGAACACAGGGGCTGGAACTAATTTTACAGTTGTGAGGATCATGTTTGCAATGCGCTTGTACAACTGAGAATGGTCCAACCTGGAGAAATGTCAGTCAGCATTTACATGTCAGTCAGCATTTACCAAAAGACAAAAAGCAGACAGAAGAATTAATGGAAGAGTCCTTTCTCAAAGACAGGCAAGAGGAGTCTCATCAACAGAAAAATGGTAGGCCAACTGCCTCACAACCATCAGCATGGCTACTGTTAATCAAACAGAGAGCAAGCAGTGGTGAGGAGAAGATGAGGCTCTCAGGCGTTGCTGGTGTGACTGTTAAACTGGGCAGCCGCTATAGAAGTCATCAAAGACTCAAACACCACGCTAACATATGGTCCAGAGATGCCAATTCAGTTCATGTACTCAAAGAACGTATTCAAAGCGGGGATTTAAATAAGTCCTTTTACATCCTTGTACATAGCTGAACTGCTCACAATAGCCAGAGAGTGGAAGCAGCATGCCGACTGTCTACCAATGAATAAGTAAATGAAGGTGATATGTGAATATTTACAAAGAAAGGCAATTTTGACACGTGTCACCACATAGATGAACCATAAGGACATTGTCTTAACTGAGATGAGTCCATGCCCACAGGTCAAACACTTTCCGAATCCACTTTGTAAATGGTTGATTTGCACAGATGGAAGAGGTGAGGCGCTGGAAACAGGGCTTGAAGCTATTATTTAATGAACTCACAGTCTTCATTTGTTAGGGGACAGATGATGGCGGTGGTTACACAGCACTGGGAGTCTTCATAATGCTACCCCACTGTACACGTAAGATGATCAAGATGATAAATTTTATGTTATGTGTATTTTTATTACAATTAAAACATAGGTATTTCAAAGATTTCAATAAAGTTCAAAGCAAGGCTTAGTTATAAAAATTAACTCAGGTTGTAGAGATGGGTCTGCTAAGCTGGCTAAGAACACCTGCTGCTTTTCTGGAGAGTGAGAGCAACTCCCTGAAACTGTCAGCTCCAGAGAAAAGATGAATAAGATGCCCTCTTCTGGCCTCTTTGGGCACATCTCTCTCTCTCTCTCTCTTTCTCTCTCTCTCTAACACACACACACAGACACATACACAAATTAAATATGAAATACCTCTTTTAAAAAGAGATGATGCAGACCCTGGACCCTTCAGACTCCAGAAATGTGGAAAACAAGCGTCTCTGGTTTACAAGGTCACTCCCTTGTTTTGTTATGGCAGCCCCATAGACGGACACGATATTTTCAGCTTAGAGGTGTCATGTTAATACCTGACTTGTGAGGTTTTCAGTTTATATGTGATAGATGTGGTAAGGACAATGAGTTCTCCTGCATTGTATGCTTTTTAAAAGAAAGATATCACAATGTTTTTCCATGGTATTTAAGACCCTTTAAAATACACGACTGTAACAGCAACAGCATGTTTCTCTTCCTTCTTCATTTATTTGCATTCTGGCTATCATCTAAGTTGCTGAATGGCCATTGCAGGATATTTAGTTCATATCCAAGCTTTTATGTTTTGTTATTGTTTGTCATGGTGTTTAATCAATTTTTTTTTTTTAGGTTACCATACAAAGTAATGGTTTTAATCACAGCATCTGACTTTTAAAAACACCTGGTATGAAAATTTTTGGTTGGATTAAAAAAATCTTCCAGAAATAAAATTAATAACTTAAATAATAAAATTAACAAAAGAAAAGGAATTTCATTTGCTGAGCTTTTGTGTACAATGTGTGCTTCTAGATTTCTGAATGAACATTACAAGGAAGATTCACACTGTTTACCATTAAAAACAGGAGTGAACATTCTTTGGGGTTGTGCTTCTGCCTGCAAACATTTTCATTTTTGGTGGTGCTGGGGGTTAAAACCAGGGCCTTGTGCATTGACTATATTTTTTTCTAGTACTTAAAAATATTTATAGGAATGAGCCTAGAAGTAGGGTAATTTGGTCACAGAAAATGCAAAATTTGAAATCTTTAGGTGAAAGGTCTTTCTAAAGGTGACTGATTTTTCCACTACACTGTGTGCCTGAGCCACTGTGGTCCTTCAAGCCTCTGAGGGTGAAGAACTGGCAGCTCACTGCCTCCTCTCTCCAGCCCAGAGCCACACCCAGGATGAGCCCACCAGGGCAATGTATCTGCCTCTGTGTGGTTCCTTCTCCAGGTCTAGCGCAGCTGGGAGGCTGGAGGTCAAACCTCAGCCAGGCTACATCTTGGCCCGAGTGCACATCACGTACGTACCCTGCACCATTATGCCAAGCTCTGAAGATTCAAGCAGACACCACGCCACCCTAGACTGTGCTGGTTGGTGATGCTGCCTTTCCCTCTGGGCACAGCAATTGCTTAGCCCCATTCCTGGGAGCCTTTTTGTTCTCTCTCCTTCCCTTCAGTTTTCTGTGGCCACTGGTGACCCTCGAGCTCCTGGCAAGCCCTGGGTGATCGAATGTAGCCAAAAATACTCTCAGTAGAGGGTTGCTTTCTGGCTCATCCTTTTTCTCCACTTCCTGAAAACAGCAGGTGTTCTTCGAGTTCTCACTCTGTCTCCTCTCCACTGCACTGGTTTTAAGCAGCTGAGGGGAGAGGGGAGTTCTTGGTGTTTTACCCATATCATCCAGGTGCTTTATCTGAGAGCACTGTAAAACAACAACAACAATAACGATAATAATAGGAATTAATGATGGTGATGATGATAAATAGTGGTGGTATGTGTGCACTCAAGCAAGCATGCTTGCTTGACTTTGAGCCAAGGCCTTGTGCTTCCTAGGCAAGAGCTTATCACTGAGCTGTGGTTCTGCCACGTGGGCGTCAGTCTTTCTCAGCTCCCAGAACCAAAGCAATTAGCTGTCTACCACTACACGGTCATCAGAATTGGGAGGCACACGTAGGACTCAAATTGTACTTTATTCAGAATTCAGGGGCTCTCCACACCTCTCTGGCAATCTTGTCTTAGTGCTACAGTAGTTATTAATAGATTATCCCAGACTAGTGGGATATATTTCATGTCTGGTAGGAAGAATCTCTTATTATAACTTCCTTAAACTTTTTTTTTTTTGAGAAGTACTATGTAAGAATATTTCGGAATGATCTTCAGGACAGAGTGGTGGGTTCTAGCACTGCAAGTGTATCTGTCCCCAAAGCAGGAAGCCATGTTCCCTTAATAGTTTCTCATCCAAGAAGAGGTATAAGAGTCCTATTCAGTCAGCGAGCCAGCTTCCTATTGAATGACAATGTGTACACTCACGAAGTTCTAGCA
The DNA here is from genome assembly GCA_907164525.1 of Lophiomys imhausi. Lineage (NCBI taxonomy): Eukaryota > Metazoa > Chordata > Mammalia > Rodentia > Muridae > Lophiomys > Lophiomys imhausi. The sequence continues at coordinate 4,444,876 of CAJQZJ010032004.1, read as the reverse complement.
TATCAGAAGGGCAGGGCTGGACTCTTGTATGCAAATGGGGGCAGGACTGGAAGACCTGAGTCAACAGAAGTGAAGAATCTGCACAAGCCTAAAGTTGTGACCTGAGAGATGACACTTGCTTCTTCCCAGGAAGCTGAAGGACGAGGTACCACTGTGCTGTCTCTTGAGAGTTTCAGTCAGAGAGAAATATCGGGAGTGATGGACATTGTGACATTTTTCCTGTCACATAAGCATTCCCCTCCCCTCTTCTGTGTGCCAAATGCTGTTCTGCAGACCTCTCTTGCTACCAAAGGGAGGTTGTGGTGCAAAGGCAACATGCAGGAAGATAACTTCCACCTGGAATCATCTAACTTAGTAAGAGTAACAGTGTCTTTGAGTTTCAATATTCTAATCTTTGTAGCAGTATGATTAATAGGAGAAGCAGTTTTGGGATAGGGCCAATGAGTTAACTTTTTCCTGAACTCTGCAAAGTTACCAGATACTTATATGCCAATACCATGTCTTCACTGACATGGTAGCATAGTTTAGCAAATCAGCACTCACAGGTCTGAGGCAGGAGGATTGAGTTTAGAATCAGGCTGGTCAATATAATGAGATCTTGTCTCAAAAACCAAAACAGAAAGTGGCTACAGAAAAGAAACTCCCCGATTGTTTCCAGTTAGGAAATCTGAGGAACAGATACCTCTGGCTATAGCAGGTAAGTGAACACAGGCCTTTCAAAAGAAACTTGCCTCTTAGACAGGGCCCTGGCCTAAGTCTACTGTGCCCAGGAGGAGGACACATCATTTTAAGAATCATAAACTAAAGGCATGGATACGCCAGCTCACATAGTGGGCTGGGAAGGTAGAAAGTAGGTGAAGAGAAGGAGCTGGTTCTTGGTCTCACCGCTCCCATTGATTTTTCTTCTCCCTGTCTTTCTGATGATGATCATTTCTAGTAAGGAAGTTAGTGGGACTAGTCATCACCAAGAATGGGAAACCCTCAGTTTTGGAGAAAGAAGTTTGCTATGAATCACCTCCTTGGAGTCCTCCGATCACCACCATGTGGGAATGGGCTCCATCGTCCTGCATCACAGCTTCTGAGCCCTAGAGGTTATCAGCAGCTCAGCTCAGGCTGTAGAAGTTCAGAGAGGATGAATTCCCCGGTGAGATTTGAAACATTTAAATTTGGCCTCATGGGTACAGGTCTCAAATAGAATTGCTTGGATGCGAAAACATTAGCTGTGACCACACTGAACTTTGGATGTGTGTGTGTGTCTTTTAAAGGTTTACTTTATTTTATTAAGCTTGAGTGCCTGCATGTATGTATGTATGTGTACCCCACCTTCAGAAGCCATAAGACAGTGTCACTGTCCCTGGAATTGAAGACAGTTATAATCCACCACTGGGATGCTGAGATTGAACTCTCCTGCTATCATCTTGTTTTCTGCAAGAGCAGTGATCTCTCAGCCCTGTAATTTGCATTTTAATGTAGCTCCCCATGTAGGGAGAGAATTCTTTGTAAATAGAGAATCAGGTACCCCTAGATCATTGGCACATTTCATGCTACCTGCCAGGTTGGCAACCCAACCTGAGAACACTTGGCTCAGAGTCGCTGGCTACTGTGTTTCCATGGCAACAGTCACAAAGGCTGCCATTCTCTCTGGAGCCCATAGGCATCAAGATAGCTGTTCTGAGGAACATAGGTGATGGTTGCTGATAAAACCACAAGGCTCCTGAGTGATCAGGCCCTGACGGCATTACACAGAGGGGTTGCTATGGCTCTGGTGAGAAGTGTTGCTTTTCTGAGGATTGCAAAACACTTTATGTTCCAAGCCCATGTTCTCCCTCATTCCTGACAGAGTGGAAAATGTGCTTCCACGGCTGAGATGTTCTTCTTGAGTCTAGCCCAAAGATGACATTTTTAGGAAAGTTTGAGAAGAATCCTGCGGCTGTTACTGAGTCACGGTAGAGTGGAAATGGATGTTGGCTATTTAAAGAGTTTTGTGCTACTGTTTGAAAATGTCACATTGCTAGGGAACAGGGAAGGAACGGAAAACTTTCCACTTGCTATCAACAAAGAAAAGATTGTTACCAAACGCCAAACAATGAGCTTGAGTCTGTTACCTGGCTGGCAGAAGGAGGAGGCTATGTCTCAATAGATGTGATGCTCTTGAGGGTGATGGCTCATTTGCAGGTCAGCATGGGCACCTGTGAAAGCTTTTCCTGCTATGGCTTCAAACAGCTCCCTGCAACTCCACTGAAGGAAGAGGTGAAGTAAGGACCCACCAGCATTTTGCCAGCTTAACTTCGACCCTGACAAAACCCACAAGTGTCCCTGGCCCCCTTCCTTTAAAACATTGCTTAGTAAGTCTGGGGTTAAGTGAAAATAAGCTTTGAGGAACAGGCAGATATAGAACTAGAAATACTGGTGGCGGGGGTAGCTCGGTGGTAGGGTGTTTGCCTCACAAGTACAGGCCCCTGATCTCCATCCGTGGCACATGCACACAAATGTGTATAAATACATAAATAGAAGAAAAGGCTGTGTACAAAAATGGAACTGTGCATTTTGCTTGGTCCTGGAAATGGCACCCAGGGCTTCCAGCATTCTTGGCAAGTGCTCTCTCCCTGAGCTACATCCCCACCTAACATGTGCTGTTAAAATCCTCAGTGCCCTGTGGTTAGCTGTGACACAGGGCTACTGCTTAGGTGGATGCACATGTTTCTAATGACTACTTAGGACTTCCCAGTACTCCAACTCTAGTTTCTGTTATTTAGGTGTATTTTCTTTCTCCAGCAAGCAAAGATGTATCATTCTGTAGCCACAAAGGACACTGTTAAAGAAAAATAGCTTTGCTATCTTGATACACAGTAGTGGTATTTTATTTCAATACTTTTAATGAGTCAAATGTATTTTCACACACCTGTTAATCATTAGTATTTTTTTTCCATTTTTGGCAAATTGCCCAATATCATTCTTGGAAAAAAATATTCTTATTTGGGAAAGCTATTTATATTTAAAGCACCTTAAGCCTCGCCATCTATGTTGTAAATTTTCCTTGGTTTCCAGTTTGTCGTTCAATTTTGTTTGTGATGATTTGTGGCACTTAACATATCTATATGCTGTCCTTTAAAAACTCTTTTATGAAAGACGGCTCAGCAGGCAAAAGTACAGGCTGCTGTTATAGAGGACCTGCGTTCAGTGCGCAGCACCCTCATGGGGTGGCTTACAACTTCCTGTAACTCCAGCTCCGGGATCCAAAGCCCTCTTTGGCCTCTGTGGACACCCACATATGCAAGGCATTTGCAGATACACAAATAAGAAATACAAAAATCTTTCAAAAATTAAGAAATTCTTTCATGGTTTCTATATTTGTAGTGTTTGTAGCATTTGTGCACATGTTTGCTTGTATGTGTGCACAGTGTATATACGTACATGTCTGTCTGCATGCATGTAGAGGCCAGATGTCAACTTTGGGTATGTTCTTCTATTACACCCGGCCTTAATTTTTTTTTAAAGAATTATTTATTTATTTTACATATGTGAGTGCTTCTGTCTTCATACACCTGGCATCTCAGTGTAGATGGTTGGGAGCCACCATGTGGTTGCTGGGAATTGAACTCAGGACCTCTGCAAGAGCAGACAGTGCTCTTAACCACTGAGCCATCTCTCCACACCCCCGGCCTTATTTTTTTGAGACAACTTCTCTCACTGAACCTAAGCTCACCGATTCATCTAGGCTGGCTGGCTACTGAACTCCAGACATCCACTTGTCTCCCTCCCAGATCTGGGATGGCGAGTCCACACTGTGGTGCATGGTGGCGTTTATATGGGTGTTGGGGATTCAATCTCAGCTCCTCATGCTGGTGTACCAACCACTTTACTGACTGGGCTATCTCCTTAACCTTACATTTTCATGGTTTGGTTTTCTGCATTTGACTTCCAGTGTGTCTGAAATTAATTGCAGTATAATATTACCAAAGGCTGTATTTTTAAACATTAATTTCATTTTAGATATCAAATGTGTCATATTCAAATGTCTATAACAACTTTTTTTTCTTCCTTCATATTCTCAGAACCTTAATGTTTAGTTTTGTTTGATGGCAAGCTAAGTTTATACTTGATTTAAATATATGCTATACATTAGAGTGTATCTCCTTTTGGATAGACTACATCTCCCTTTTCCTACTGGAGTTAGACAGTCATTTTTTAGAAGTCCTAAGCCATTTGGGAACCATTTCTTGTAGTAACAAGATCTCAGGGGATCAAACAATAGCAAGTAGGTTTTCTCATTCCTGCAACTTAACTGACAGAAGTCAGCCTCAAATATTTACAAAACGTAGGTAGATGAACTTGTGATCTAATCTGAACAAGAATTAGTTATGAACATTCCAAGGATTTAGAGAGGAGGGAGGAAAGGGAAAACAAGAATATGGAAAGTAGACAGAGGAGGGAGAAGAAACACAGGCTAGGAAAAAAGTTTTAACTTTTTAATTGTAAGAACAAAGTGTGGATGTGTGTGCATGCATGTGTGTGTGTGTGTGTGTGTGTGTGTTACATCGATGGCTACAAGTTTGTGTGTACTTAATAGAAAACAAAATGTGTCAAATGAAGAACATACCCCAGGAGGGGGAATTGAGAGACAGACCAGGGTGCTAACAGACTGGACTGTGAGGTCACACTATCACTCCCATCCTGAGTTGTCTCTCGCCAACAGGGGGTGGATAGTATTCTTAGAAAGAAAAAAGAAAAGAAAAAGAAGATTGGAGACCTGCATGGTCTAACTGGTCCTAATGTATAGGGCTCAAACAATCCTGCCTCAGCTTCTAGAGCGGCCAAGACATAGGTACATAGATGTGCATCATCACGCTTAGTTCTTAGGTTTTTGAAGAAGAAAAGAGGAAGGAAGGGAGGGAGGGAAAAGAAAGGAGGGAAGGGTTAGGAAGGATTGTAGTGTTGGGGGGGGGGAGATTGTGAACTTCATTATACAACCTAGGTCCTTTCTGTCCCAGACCACTGAAATGGAGCTGAGGGGCCATGGGAAAGAAAGGAAGTGCTGAAGTCACCAACTAAGATGACTGTTGCTTAGTTATGTGTAGGGAGTTAGATAAATTAAATTAGATTTAGAAAATATATAGGGTTTTTGATACTGTCTCTTAATTCGGGGCATGAAGATCATTATCAGTGTGTGGACTAAAAACAGGAAACAAACAGAAGACTTAAACAGGACTGAAAAACAAGGTTGAAGTCAGAAAAATAGGAAAAACAGGAAAGACAATGGACTGAAAAACAAGGTTGTCAGAAAAACAGGAAAGACTTAATGGACATAAAGAAACAAAGTATCTGGACTGACATTGTTTTCAGCTGCTAAGTGGGCAGAGCCCAAATTAAGCTGAAACAGAGTTCCTCCTATTAAAGGACAGTGGGTGGAGCCCCATAAAGAATAAGAGGCCCCTGATGCTAGAGAGCTCCAAGAGTCCTGCTGAAAAAAGTGCTGGCCATCATTTGATGGCCAGATCTCCCTGAGGCATAAAGAAGCTGGTGAGCAAAGAAAGCCTGAGCAAGACACCAAAAGGCCAAGGACTAAACCCCGTGGCTCAACTTTTGCCTAGAGGGGTTTGATCTGTCCGAACAGTGGTCTAAAGGAAACTGTGCCTGGCTTTAAGGACTCTGAGGTAGAGCAGCAGAGTTGCTGATGTGAAGGGGCTGGGGTCTCCCAGAGAGAAGAAAGCATCAAGCCTTATTTAAGGTGAGACTGCAATAACCAACTTACCCTGATGGATCTATGTCTGAGAGATCTAGAAAAAGGACTGCTAAGTGCATTAAAGAATCTACAACAAAGACTGTGTTCCTGACGACTGAGGACCTGCCCCAGAGACTGTATCATTCTAAAAGGTTAGGAAAATAATTATCAATAGGTTTAGTGGATAGGTTAAAGGGGTTATAGGAATGTGTAGGATTAATAGTTAAGAAATGTTACTTGTTATAAGTGAACATAGTAATAAATAAATAAGTGTTAAATAATAATTAAAAAGTTCGGTTACAGTTATGACATCAGACTATCAGCTGCCACAGTAAGACTTAACAGTTGCCGCCTTGCTACCAACCAAAACTCGGCAGATTCCCTCCAGCACAGAAGTGCCAATGAGGTTTCACCCAAAATGAACCACTCAGATTTCTGTCCTAATATACCCTTAGCTTTCTGTTTGTTCTGAAACAGGAGAGGGTTCTCTGCTCTGTGTGTGTGTTCAGATTGCAATTCTACTCTGTTTATTCACAAAGTTTCTTTTTTGGAAATTCATCTTTATAATTTGCCTGATTTTGACAAGATGAAGAGAGGAAAATTGACTTTTACTTCTACAGCAAGAATTCACTGTAAGGTTTTCAGAATGATTGGCTGTTTGTTCAACTGTTTAGATAAATTTGGAAGCATCAAACAGTGCGAGAATCACTTATATAAGCATTGGTTTATTAACAACCCGTGACTCAATTTTGGCTGTGATGACAGAGCTGGGAGGTCCAAAAGAAGCCAGGAAGTCTCTCTGTTATCATTCAAGATGGAGACAGCTGTCTTTCTCCATGTAGTTCAGCCTTATTCTTGTCCCCAGACAAGGATACAAAGTATCTCTGTGATTCCACTATGATACCAGCTGCCTCTGTGTTCCCTAATGTTTATTGTCCTTTTTTTTTTTTCCTCGTTGTGCTTCACGAGCCTACAAAGTTTCACCGTTCAAATAATCACAAACATTCTTGGAATCTGTTTCTTCCCTCAAATAAATTATCATTGCCAAGAGCATCACTTCTGCTCAACCCCTCCCCATGTTGCCAGTGGATACACTGCTTCCTCAACACCATGACAGTACTCATATCTGTCCAAGCTATTTTCGTTTTCCACTACATGATTGCCCTCCATGTATCTGTTATGAATCCTCCTTGACTTTGCTTGGGAGGCTTGTGCAACCCTACCTATTACAACCTCCATGGCTTCTGAGAATGCTCATCTTCTCTGGAGAAGCACCCAAATACTTGGGCTGACAAGACACGCTTTATGACATATAGATTACTTTAGGTTGAAAGCTCATCGAGCTCACGGCATAACTTAACAATTCTCTCCCATGTAACAATATATAATCTCATGAACAAAGGAAAATAAAGATTATGAAAAATGGAGTGGCTGAGGATGTGTGAGACTCCCATACCCACCATTCACTAAGCTACTTCCCGGTCCTACTTTCCAGTATGCCACCAATAGCAGCCTGAGGGATGTCTTTTCTTTGTCAATATAAAAAAGAGCAAAATAACTTTCCAAATGTTACTGAATAAAAATGCACACTCCAGTAACACTTTACAACAACAATGATAATGATAATGATAATAATAATAATAATAATAATAATAATAATAATAATAAATACATCTCTCTGGGATCCAGCCACCTCACTTATGGGCTGGTAATGACTGGGACTTTTGATTTCTTTTTCCCTTTTCTTTTGAGACATAAATTTACTCTCTAACTCAAACTTGCCCTGAGCCTGGAGTGTAGTCCAGGCTGCCTTCAAACATGTCTTTTCTTTTCACCCCAGTCTTCCATGTGCTAGGGCTATATAGGTGTATACTACTGTATCTAATTCCAGACTTTTATAAAAATAGTTTTTAATTGAGATCTCACAAGGATAGGAAAAAATAGCATGTTGTGAGTGATAATGGAAGAATCTGGGAGGTTTTATATTTTAAAATGAGTTGTATAAGTTTTCTTTAATTATGTGACCCCTCCCATAAGCTAACTACATACAAGGGCAGGCCCCATTCCCAGGACTAGCTGGACAAAAACAAAGGAAACTTGGTGGGGAAATAAGTTCATTAATAATAATAATAATAACAATAAGAAATAATAATAAATCTCAAAATTGGGTGAGAAGTGATGAGAAAGTGCAGTTGGTGGTTATTGGAGGAGTTCAAAGGGATGAATATCATCAAAACACATTGCATAGAATTCTAAAAAAAATCAACAAAAATAATGTTAAAAATAAGCTGTGCATACATTCAGTTTCTCCTGTGCAAATAAACAAATATATACTAGTAGTGGTTAGAAGAAGTCCACAAGTTCTGTCTGTTTCAATCTATCATGAAGATGTACCTGGCAAGTCACATGACAGTTGGTGACCAGTCTCCATCCTCCCACTGCATAGCCATTATGCGACCTCAGCTAGGAGGCTTTATCTCACCAGCTTCAGTTTTCCCAGTAGAAGGAGAGAGTTGAACTCCAGGGCTCCTGCGAGAGTGTTTCACGACACTTGGCTTTGCTTTTGACAAGCAACTGTCTTTATGCGCCTCCAAAGCTGGAGCTCTGAGATTGGCTTCTGCAGGGCCGATCATAAAAGCCTGGACCCAAGAACCCTGAAGAGGACAGGCGAAGCTAGGGATTACACATTCC
>CAJQZJ010032004.1:4424856-4436453 GCA_907164525.1 Lophiomys imhausi | reverse complement strand
TCTTTGCTGCTCTCTCTAGATACTGAGGATGATGTGAAGAAATTAAGGCCTGTATCTTCCACTAGAAAGAAGAGACAGACATTGGAGTTAGGGGAGTAATGTGTTAGGTCACAGGTGATTTAAGATGGGTCTCAACCAACGACACAAAGTCTGAGCCTTAAAAATTTCAAGAAAAAAAGTTTACATGACATAGGAATTATCTTATTTATTTTTATGTTTTATGTATGCATCTGCTTAAGTGTGTGCCATGTGTGTATGGATGAGCAAGGGGACCACAAGAGGGTGCCAGGTCCCCTGGAGCTATGGTTATAGGTAGTTGTGAGCCATCCAATGTGGGTATACAAGGACTGCACTCTGGTGCTCTAGGACAGCAACAAGTACTCTTGGCCACTGAATCATCTCTCCAGTCCCCTTCTCCCCACTGCCAAATAGAGAATTCTTGATCAATGGAATAACATGCATAAAGTCTGAATTCTGGAATAAGCATGGCATACCCTGGCCAGGGCCAGCTTCCTGAGCGTGTGACCTATCCTGTCATGGGGTTCCATTTTTAGAAGGCCCCAGACTCAGCTTATTCCCATGCCATCACCATTTAAAAATGCTTAATCTATTTTGAACAAAGGCCCGGTATTATCACTTTTCATTGAGACCCACAAAATAAATCTTATTTCTTAATTAGTATCGTTTAGGAAAAGTGTCCCCAAGGGCAGTGGTGAGCCATGATACTGGGGAACACCCCAGATGTTCCTCTAAAGCACTTGTGACTTTTCTTACAGAGTAACATAGTAACACTTATTTCTGGATGACTAATATGATACAGACAGGATCGAGACACAGGGTGATTTGGACACCATCATGGTCCACGTAATAAATCATAAAAGTCCACATGGGAATGGAAAAGAGAGTGGATGTATGGAAAAAGAGCAAAAAAAGAAAAAATTACTTTGTCTTAATGACAAACTAAGGAAAAATGGGTGGAGGGGACATATGCGAAGCAGAAAAAGAGACAGACAGAAAGCCAGACACATACAGAAATCTAACTTACATGATGTCCTCTCTGACAGACTTTTTAAAGATTATTGTTAAGTTTTAAATTATGTTTACATGCATGGGTTTGTACATTTAATTGTGGTGCCCTAGGAGGCCAGACCTGACAGGTTGCCCAGGAACTGGAGTTACAGGTGGTTGTGACATGCCCAAATATGCGTTCTGGGGGCCATAGGACATGCTCTTCACTGCTGCTCCATCTCTCCAGCCCCTTGTTCCTCTGTTCATTAATTAATTCATTCAATGTTTGCTGATCACCCATTGTTTGTCCAAATGCTTTCAAAGTGAGGGATCCAGCTGCGATTAAATCTCCACCTATGTACTGTTTATGATAGTCTAGGAGAAAAGAACTTAAATGAAGGAGAAAATCGCGGTTGTAGGAATGAATATCCTGGGGGGTTCTGCTTGGATTTGGTAATAGTTGGTGATAGGGAAAGTTTTCTACTCTCTCTCTCTCTCTCTCTCTCTCTCTCTCTCTCTCTCTCTCGTGTGTGTGTGGGGGGGTGTATGCTAGATGCAGAAGGAGGAATTTTAAAAGGTGAGGAGTATCTCCTCCCTTGTACTCTTTTCTGTCACGGCTTCCCTATAGGTTTGTCAGAAAAAGCTCTTCTCCTATGTGGCCCACCTATTTCCTGTGTAGTTCTGATGGACCCCTTGCTGGCCTTTCTTCCTGGTAATAGTTTGTGTTTCGAGGCTGGCAAACCACCTAGCCAGACTGGATTTCCCTGGCAAGTTTGGAAACATAACTAGGAGATGTATGATGATGGCAGCTTCTGCCACATGAGCTGAGCAGTGCTGGAGTTGGTCAGTACTGGACGGGAAGGGCTCGGAGTGGACAAGCACTTCTAAGAGTTGTGGAAGTGTCCAGCCTCCGGTTCCAGCTTATCTCCGCCCACGTCCTGTCTCTTCCCCCAAACTTCACAGGCACACCAGCACAGCTGAGCGAGCAGTCTGTTCCTATACAGCTTTCCAATCTCTATGACTTGACTTTCTTTTCTTTTCCCACAAAAATCCCCAGTGTTAGTGATAAAGAGAAACATTGGTGGCAGAAACACCAAGGGCTACTTTGAGACCTGCTTTTCTTTGATCTAATTTCTTTCTGCTTTGGGACGGTGTCTCGTTGTTGTGTCCCACACTGGTCTCCAACTTGTGATCTCCCTGCCTCAGACTATCCTGAGGGCTGGGATAGGGGCCTGCACTGTCATGCCAGGTTCTCACCAACTTCTGAATTTCATCCTACTTTTCAAAGACTCCTCAGTGTACACTCAGAGTTTTTAAAGATGAGCAAACTCTATGTAACTGACACAAATCATGGGGCATGCTTAGGATCCTGGGTGAAGCAAGACACAAAAAGCATATCAAGTTACTACTGACAATACCTCAGCTCTATACAGCGCGCAGGAAAATCACAAGCCCCTCAACATGACAGAGAAGAGGCAGCCTCCTGAAGACTCTGCCCCTTGAAGTACGGTCATGACTGTATCTAACTGAGTCCTTGGTCATCCCTTTTGTGCTAATGTTGACCTGAAATGAGCCAGGTGCACCTTCACATTCTCCTGCTCTTGGCATTGCTGCTGCCTTCCAGGGCACCATGGGAAGACCTTTGGGAAAGCTGCTGGCTGATGGATGGGTGAGTCCTTGGGCAGACTGAGCACGAGACTTCCTCGTGGTTTTAGAGCTGACACGGACACATGCCACACATCGAACTTTCCTTTGCTCTCCGTATGGGTGGATCTCCCGTCAAATTTTACCCTCTATTGTCATTAACTAACACCAGGAAAAAAACCACAGTGCCACTTGGGAGCCTCCCATGATCCTATTTAAGGGATAGAGATATCAATTTTCTGAGAAAAGTGAAAGCAGGGTAACTGACACAAATCCAGGAAACTGGAATGGATAGGTTAGAGTATCTGTTTCAATCCTGGATACGGTTACCAACAAGCCTGAGAGTCAGGGTTATCTTTGTGGTTAGTGCTAACGGCTAAGCCCAGGCTGCTTGTCACCTCCTGGCACCAGACACCATTAAGTGTTCCCTGCAAGTCTTTGGATTGCCTGTTTGTTGCAGAGGGGGGAGCCAGAGGGTGGGGTTGGACTTAGTGGCTGGCACAGGCATCCATACACAGAAAGAGTGAGGTAAGGTGCACTCTGTCCTTTCTCCAGCCTCAGGGATGTCCTGACTCTCTGCCTCCTTTCAGGAGATTAGGAGACATTACTTAGGGCTGCTTCTAGCTCAGGCGTTTGAAGGGTCAACACAAAAGCAGAATACTAACAGAGTGTGGCCTTCGATCCCCAAGCAGTTACTTCAATGACCTAGCCTCACGCAAAGGCTCAAGTTGTTTCAGAGAGATGTCTGTTCACACAAACACTGCAAAGCTGTTCTTTCCCTAAGCACCACACTCTCGGTTTGTCAAAACATTTGAAGAAGACTAATTCATGCCTCAAAAGGAATTCTCTCTCACTCACAAAGCTGCGGGGTCTGTGAGCTTATGGTTTTCATGTTAAAATATGTCCAGGCATTAGAGGGAGGAGAACGGAGAGCCTCGGCCGACACTCAGAGGCAACCATGTGAAGGAGGTGGTGCGATTTACATTGTGTGCCCTCAGTACAGAGGGAAAAGGCCAGTGGTTTAGGATTCTGGCTCCTAGCCCACTCTGGCCAGTGTAGGTGCCTTTGGGAAGCATCACACAGAAGTGGAAAGCCTGGGGTTCTGAAGCCAAGGACATGTACGTTTAAGTCCAAGCTTCTCTATTTACAGGCCATGGCGTATATTCTCCCTGAGAATCGGGGAACATACTGTCAGTCTCTCCTTATAAGATGGTATGAAGATTTAATTAGGTTAAGCATCTACAGCATGATCCAGCAAACACTGAAGACCCAACAATCTTCAAGGTGCTCCCCTGGGCCTTGGTGACCCTCATGGGGGACATGTAGGATACAGGTTCCACTGTCACCCAGATTCTCTGCCCAGGAGAACTGCTCAGCTAACTGCAGGCCACTTTTTTCTTTCATTGCCAACAGGTCCTGAAGTACAGAACAGAAACTCGGCAACGGACATAAACAATTTCAAACAATAATTTCAGAAGACAAATTGCTCCATTTGGGCACCAAGATTCCTCGCAGAGGCTTTCCCCACTTGTTTATGTATGCTGTGGCGCTGAGCCACGAGTGAATTAAGCAGACAGCATGCACACGCCTCAGAGAGGACAGCAAGAAGGGTGGGGTAGCGGGGGACCTCCCCATTTGACCCGCTTTCCTTGAAAGCTATTGCTGAGGGAGGTCCTCTAGCAAAGGGACTCTGATTTATGTCTTATATCTATTTGTTCATGAGGAGGTCACGTGATCTGGTGCTAGGGATTAAGAGTTCAAGTTCAGCTCCACTACACTCTGCTTATATGTGTTCGGGCATATCACAGACACCTTTCTGACCTTCATTTTCCATCCCCCAAGAGAAAAAAGATCATCACACTCACAGTATAGGGTAATACAGATGGTCAGGTCACTTTAAATTATGATAAACAACTAAACAAAAAGGAGCGAGACTAATGTAGACAATGGTCAAGAACAAATTGGGAATAGCAGGGAATTAGAATTTGGAACAAGGGTATGGTTTGTATGGGCAAAGTCATCCTCCTTAAATGAAGAGGAAATTCTGATTTAACTTATAGCTGTGGTCCTTGAACATAGATTTTAGCTTTTCTAAAACCATGAGTCACAAGGTTGAGGAGATAACTTGGTCCATAAAGCACACACATGAAGTCCTGAACTCTGATCCCCAGCGCCCATGTAAAAGGCCAAGCAAGGCCAGGTTCCATAAGGGATCCCCTTCTTAAAAAGTCAGATGGAGAGTGATTAAGGTAGGTAGGTACCCAACCAGAATTGGGGTTGTATTATGTGTGCAATTTTGAAATCTGCTTGCACTATAAGCATTTTTACACCTCATTATTCTTTGAAAACGTGTACTTAATGTACAAGTTGCAAACCATTATATATCATTTTCAGTCTATTTTGATAATTTTCTTTTCTTGGACAGCTCAAATTTTTCCACCATGTTCCCCCCACCACAGGATATATAAATATAAATCTTTAATCTTCTCATGTTATAGATTAGCATATTATATTTTACACTTATAGTATGGGATGTGTATGCTGTATACACATATATGTGTATGCACACATATATAGGACTATTAACATTTTCATATAGAAAATTGTAACATGCTTAATAGATATTATTATACTTAGTAATCATATTTCATGAGAAGAAAAGATGGCTCTACTCTTTAAACACCAGGTTTTGAAGAAAACAGAAGACTTCAGAACATTTTCTAATTTGAACATTCTGTGGTGTCACGTTCTAATCCACTTGCGAGAGGAGAACCATTGGCCTTGACTGGCTCTTCCACTGAGCCAAGCATCCCTCTGCTGCTCTCATGCCTCATCCCAGTCATTGCTGAGTTACGTCCTTTGGCTCTTCACTTCACCCTCTAATGTACCTCCTCAACCTTGAACCCCATACAGATGGTTGCTTCCTGATGGAAGGCTTTAGGCTGAGGGACCCCGTGTTGAGAGAGAAGCTGGGTTAGATGCCAGAGACCACTGGCTGCCACTTCCTCTGCTACTTCTCAGCCGGCCTTGTGGGAAGCTGGGAGATAGCTGTGGTTTTTCTGTCTGCTGCATGGCCTTGGACTAGTCCTCACGCTTCTGAACACTACTTTCCTCAACTGCATGGCCAGCCTTGTGCTCACAGAGCTGGTAGGAGGATTAAAAAGTGTATTGACATGACTTAGTTGTGGTAAAGGAAGGTCAGGTTAATGCATCAGAGAAATTGAAAGTATTAGCTGGCCGTACCTAAAACTTGACTCTTTCTGGAGAGAGGTCTTCTTTCTGGCTCTATTTTTAGACCTACAAGGTATTTCAATTAGAGTAGAAGTGGCTCGGACTCTAAGCAGTGCCTGAGATGGAGCCTTTGCCAATGCCAATAGCCAGTGATGATCTTGTCAGAACCCACCTAAGGCCTGGAGCTCTCTGGAGCTGCACAAACCAGATCTAGGATAAGGCCACCCGCCACCCCACACAGAGACTGAGCAGGAAAATAAGCCCTTCTCCAAACACTTGATTGAAAGAGAGCAAATAAGTAATCAAAAGTGCCTGATAGAATAAGGTATAAATTCCATGATGACACAAATTATCTTGATTGTTCTTGCACATGATTAGATAAGAGCCAAGTAAAAATTAATAAGAGATGATTGTGACAGACCTTCTGTGGTTCAGATTCAATATAATTATATTTCTATAATGACATCTAATAATTTTAAAATTTTGTAAGTTAATATGCTATAACATTATCATATAATGACCCCTTGACATGATGATTAGCATATGAAATAATCACTCATACATGTAACATTTCTGTAGCTCACTGAGTACAGATTTACAGACTTGCTTTTGCAGTTTTTACATGCTCTCTCACTAAATACCCCTGAAATCTCCAATAAGGGGGTATCTTGGTGCCCACATTTACAAATAGAAATGGAGAGACTGGGGACCTGAAGACACACAGCCGAGCTTATGAAGAGAGTGGCATCTAGAGTTTTAATCTAAGCCTGACAGACTGTAGCACTGGCTTAAATTTAAATCTTAAATCCAAAAATTTCACCATTAAGTAGAAATCCCCGTACACATAACATATATATGCCCCCTCAGAGCCTGAGTGCTTGATAGTTCTGTACCCTGTATTTACTGTGTTTTCCCTATGCAAGTGTATCTGTGGTAAAATTTAAGCACAAGTTAGGCACAGTGAGATATTAACAATAACTCACTAAAATAGAAAAAAAACTTACTAAAATTTATTAGAAAGTATGTGGTTTCTTTAATTTCTGGAGTTTATACTTTGATATTTTCAGATCATGGTTGATCATGGCTAACTGAAGCTGGAGAAAGCAAGATGCTGGATAAGGGTGAGAAAGGGGGGTGGCAAGCTAACATTGGGGACTCAGAGCTTTCAGTTTCTCTCGTTTGCCCTGGGAGGTCAATGGGAACTTGAGGACAGATACATTTCCCAGGTACGCTGCCAATCCCTCATCTCATTACTGCTGAGAGATAGTGTATGTCTGCTCTCCCTCATGCATCACTCCAAGACCTAAAAATAAACCAACAGATAAAGCCCAGAACCAAGTTGTTCCCATATGTCACAGAAGGTTTAGGAGACATTCAAGAAATGATCAAAATGAAAGCGTAGGAAAGGACTCGTGAAGTTACATGGACATGTTTGTGGTTTTGCCTTCATTGCTGACTTGTTAAGGGTATTTCAACTTTTAAAGGAATCTTCTTTACTTTTTTTGATGCCTATGGTTAAGAAGTGAGTCTAATACTTAGAATTTATTAGCATTTGTATGTGTGTATTAAACATGTAGGCACCATATGTCCATGTCACCTAATTCTCTGTTAGGCCAGAGGCTTAAACTATAGAATCAAGTAATTACATTATTTATATCTTATAAAGTCATACTTGAAGTTTTATCAACATGATTAAAAACTTGTAGAGATATGGCATTTCCAGTCTCTGCTAAGACAGGAGTTTCTCCTTATGTTTTAGGCAAATTTGAAAATTACGTGAACACAAATACATTCTTACCTTAAAAGATTCATACGGAAGAGACATTCCTCTGCCTAAGTCCAGGTGTTCTATATAACGTTACACACATCCTTTCCCCTTTATGTATTTTTAATGCACAATTTAAAAATGTAAATGAAAGTATGCTGTCCAACCGTTACATAATCAGCTTTTGAAAAGTCAGAATCTTGGGCTGTGGACATGGCTTGGTGGTAAACCGCACTTTCTGCTCCTCCAGAGGAGCCGGATTGAGTCCCAGAACCCACAGGCTGCCTCACAAGCATCTGTATCTCTACTTGAAGAGGTTCTGATGCCCCATTCTGGCCTCCATGGACACTAGGCATGAACATGGTACATATACATAGGAGCAGACAAGACACTCATGCATATGAACTAAAATAATTAAATCTAAAAGAATTTAACAAACTGTGAATCTTGGATATCTTTCTGCATCAGTTCACATGGTGGGTTTTTTTTTGAAAAAATCATTTTCTGTTTTGCATCATATTTTATTATGTATACAGTATTTGCTCTACATATATGCCCGGGCACCAGATCTCAATGTAGATGGTTGTGAGCCACCATGTGGTTGCTGGGAATTGAACTCAGGACCTTTGGAAGAACAGCCAGTGCTCTTAACCTCTGAGCCATCTCTCCAGCCCTGCATTATATTTTATATTATGAATTTACCACAATTTGATTAAACATGTCTCTGTAGGTGAATGTTTATGTGGCTTACATCTTTCTTAGGATGAACAACAGAAACCATGTTGCTGCTATTTGTTCGTTTGAGACAGGGTCCTCTGATATAGTCCAGACTAGAATAGAAGTATTGCTTCTCCTGAGTGCTGGGATTATAGGTATGCACTTCAATAGCTGGCTTATAAACTACAAAGTAATGGAATATCTAGACAGGTGTGCCAACACTTAGGAGACCAAAGCAGGAGAATTTCAAGACACACACAACCTAGGTTATACAGCAATACTCTCTCTCAAAAACACTAACAACAAAAAAAATCCCAAGTACCTGTACATATGTGTGTGGTTTATATTAGATACACTGACGTTTTATGGTTAATATGTGAGACTCATACAAAACTCTCTCTTGTGATACTCATACAAAATTATATCAACTATATTTTATAGTTAAATAGTTTGAATGGTTATAAATAGTCACCAATAGTTTATATATACCCATATTTTCACACTTAATGTTACTAAGTTTTAAAATTTTAACTCATTTGACCTGTGAAAAATACAGCACCGTGACTTTCAGCTTGCACTAATGGGGTACCCAACCTTTTGGATTCAATGTTGTCATCCATAAAGTTTATGTTCAACATCTGCAATTGACTTACAAATTTAAAAAAAAACCTAAAAAGAATATCTTATACTGTTTTGGATGTTTGTGGCTGTGTGTGACCACGTCCTTAGCTGTCCAGGGCCACATGTCCCTGGGCCATGGGGTGGATACTAGGTTGGTGTGGTGTTTCATGTATCTGTTGACTATTTCCCTTCCATTCTTTCTCTTGTGTTGTTGGCTTTTGATCTTACTTTTGATAGAAGTCTTTGTAATAAGTTTGTGATGAAAATGTTTTCCAGAATTATTTTTTCAAGCTACAATTTGACTTGTTTCCTTGGGTGATATTTTTTTTTCATGTAAAGTTTTTAATTTTTAAGTGACAAATGCATCCATTTTTATTTTCACTCTGGCTGGGGAAACAAGCATGGGAAAGATGTCCTGTGCTGGGGATTATGAAGCTGTTGGGGCTGCTGTCTCCTCCATAATATCTTACAGACTTTGTTTACTCTTTAATCTATATGGAAGTTATTTTAACATCTATGGATATCAATTTTTCCCAACAGACCTCCATTACATGTGTTTCTGAGACTCTGAACAACTGTTATCACATGAGTAAGTCTATACCTTTTGTATTTATATAAGATATATATCATATATATGTATATATAACATATATCATGTATATATCATATATATGTAGTGATTATATGTGTATTCATGTGTGTACAGGATCATATGTCATCCTGGCCCACTGATACATTTTTCTCTTTTACTCTGAATCTTATTTAATAAATAGTTCTTAGATATCTATGTATAATGTCTTAGAGTAGATCTCTTCTTATTACTTTATTTGCTTCTAAAAATTTTTTGAAAGTTTTTTCTTCCAAAACAAAATGATATTTACTATTCAAGTTGTATGAAAATTCAGAGATAAGGCATGACACAAATAATTTAATTAGTACTAAACAAGCAGCTCCATTCGTAACTATTTGGTGATGGTAACAATAACGGGGACCGTATTTGGAGTTGTAGCCAGAAAGTGTGTTAAACCTACTGGTCTAGGTGTGTGTGTGTGTGTGTGTATTTCTCTGTTTGCTTACACATGAATGTGTTCATATTTATATATTTGTATATATGTGTTTGTATATATTTTTGGTATATATATATGTATATTTGTATGTGTTCACTTACTCATTTATGTGTTCATGTTTGTATGTATGTATATGTGTAATTGTATATAATGTTCTCATGTGTGTATTTATATGTGCTTGCTTACACATGTATGTGTTCATGTTTGTATATGTGTATTTGTGTATAATAATTTTGTATATGTATGCATATGTGTGTGTACAGATGAGGGGCAGGATGGGAAGATGACATTACTCCAATTCAGTAGACATACAGATTCATAGCCGGTTTCTAAGTCATTTGACATCTTAAGTCTCTCCCTCTTCATCCATAAATGGGGAGAATCATTCTCTTCCCATGGTGCCTTTCTAAGTCTCAGATGAGATTATAGACATGCTCATTGACAATAGGTTCAGAAACTCCTAGACCTTCTTTGATATATTATCAGTTATATTTGATAGCAAGGGCTTCTTAAAGGGTAAACAATGTACTCTTTCTTTTCCTATTCTTCCTCTACTAAAAAGACAAAACATCGAATTGAATGCCAGTTGCCATTAAAAAAAAGAAAACAAGATGAGTAATTTCTCCCGCAGGCAAGCATTTGTCACCTATGGAGGTAGATCAGAGTTGATCTAGGTATGAAAATGCTAGCCACTACCATGGATGACAAACAAGTCCATTATTCACCCACGCAGGCACTTATCTAATGAGGACTCATCAGGGCAGTCAAGGTAGGAAAAAGAACCCTTTTGTTCTTAAAGGGTTTCATAGTGCTGTGCACAATGATTTTCAGAGTAGTGTTATGCATACAAAATATCAAAACTAACTGAGTTTTCTAATACAAGTGATTAGTAAATTACCTCACACCTGCCTTTTGGATTATTGAGTTTTAAAGTCAAATTGTGCTTCTATGGGGTGGCCAGAAAGAAATATCTACAACATCCCACTGAACAATAAAAAGGCTGACACTGACATTCTGATTATAACCTTGGCAAATCTCTGGTAGGCCTTTCAAGGAGCCTGCTGTCCAGTTCATACTGAATAATACTTTCTGTGTTTAACTGGTTTTTTGTTTTTGTTTTTTGGTTGTTTTTTTAGCTTCACTGAAACTTCTGGAACTTACTTTGTACCTAAAATTTGCCCACAGCCATGAAGAGTCTGAGGCTCACTGGCTTTTTAAAGGAGTGTGCTTCTAGAAACAGCGAAGGCAGAACAGTCTACCAGACACTTCCGTCATGCCACATTATCTGTGTAATGGAGATGTCCCATGAGGTTACTTGCACTTTTTAAGAAATAGTGGTTGTCTTTGTGCCACTAAATAAGGGCCCCAGGACTGAGGCTGGAAATCTTAACTGTGTGTTTAAACAGGCACCAGCCAGACATGCTGGTTAAGACATAGTAAATATTTGAGGACTGGGTATCCCCTCACCATTGCTACCAGCCAGACATGCTGGTTAAAACATAGTAAACATTTGAGAACGGGGTATCACTCACCATTGTTACCAG
>CAJQZJ010032004.1:4360714-4424846 GCA_907164525.1 Lophiomys imhausi | reverse complement strand
ATTGTTACCAGCCAGACATGCTGGTTAAGACATAGTAAACATTTGAGGACTGGGTATCCCCTCAACATTGCTACACACTCCTAGTGTCACCAAGTCCCTACATGAAGGATCACCCAGTAAATACATTTTACAATTCTACAAGGCCTTCATTTACTTTGAAACTACAGCTTGTCACATGGAGGTAACAGAGTTGAATGTAGCAAATGTCAATCAGAGAGAGAGAGAGAGAGAGAGAGAGAGAACTGCACTTGAGTCCACCAGAAAGAGAGGGAAATAATTTATCCTCCCTCATCTATGGGAGAAAAGAAAGATGTTATTCTCCCTCCAAAGATACTGTTCTGGAAAAAAATCATGACAGCAACAAAACTTATTGTAGATTTCTGGGGATAAATGATACATCTTGTTTGAACAAAATTTGGCAAACTCTCTGTTTTGTCTAAGAACAGTGATCCACATCTGGTTAAGTAAAGCTTGATTTATTAGCGATTCTGGAAAAAAAATAACCACTACCTGCTTAATAAAGTAGAAAAATCTAAGAGCTTAAAGTATAAAGTTGCAAAGCCATTTGGCTAATGGCTGTTGTTATTGTTGTTAATCCTATTTATGTCCATCAGATTCTTTTAACTACTTCATGTTTCTCTCTTGTGGAACTCACATGCCAGCGTGTCAAGCAAGCCATTCCCACCAGGAGAATAAGATTTCTCCCTGTAAATTAAGTCCTTAGTAACTGTCAGAGATCTTTCTCCCACAGAGTCCTGCAGCTGCAAAGGCCATGAGTCATTTTGCCAACATGCAAATGGAGACCCAGGGAGCAGGGCCTGTTTTCCCAGTGTCATCCTGTCAGGGAAGATATAGTAGCATCCACGTGGCTCTGCCTCCACGGTAGAGGGAGTTGTAATTCTGCAGATGCCTGGAGAATACACCTGCGGTTCCTCCATCCCCACCTGGACAGAGACGTGGGGTGCCTGCTCACTGCAGCTGCTCTCAATCAGGTTAAACTCGTCTTAAACGTGTAATATTTTAACCCTGGGACTGAGCACCTGGCTTCCGTCCTGTACCTACTTTCCTTCAATTTAATCTACTTTAGAGTAGAGACCACTGAAACAAGCTCAATACAATTTGATATAAAGTTTTTTAAATTTTAGATTAGAGACCACTGAAATAAGTTCAATATAATTTGATATAAGGTTTTTTTTTTACTTTAGAGATCTCTGAAAGAAGCTCAATACAATTTGATATAAAGTTTGCTTTTAATTATCTCTATCATACTGTAGCAGATAAAATGAACACCATTTGCTCTGGCCTTAAAAAAAAAAAACATATTCAGAGCTGGGCGTGGTGGCGCATGCCTTTAATCCCAGCACTCGGGAGGCAGAGGCAAGCAGATCTCTGTGAGTTCAAGACCAGCCTGGTCTACAAAGTGAGTCCTGGACAGCCAGATATACACAGAGAAACTCTGTCTTGAAAAACCAAAAAACAAACAAAACCAACCAACATATTCAGTCCCCACCCCCTTACACATCCATCACAATGCTGCGAATTGAACTTGGAATCCTGTGTATGCCAGGCAGGGACTCTCACACTGGCACCATCTTCAGTATCACTTTTTTGGTTTTTGTTTGTAAAGAGTCAGAGGTTACAACTCAGTTGGTCACAATCCCTGGTGTGTGGTACACAGCCACACATATACCATCTGCCCATAAGTAATTTCACTTAATTAATATGCAGACAGTAATTAAGCATCTAATTAACTTCCAAGCTCCAGAACACATCCTACTTCCTCGCTTTGGGACATATTCCTCCTAGCCTCTCCCACTTTGGCACCATTCTGGATTTTATATTCCTACACACCTCTCTTCTTCTTGGGCGTTATCAATGCTTGTGTGTTAAGGTCACAGCTAGCTGAAGTTCTCAACATTGCACTTACCTATCTCTACACTATCCTTTAAGTTAATTTCAACACATATCCATGTACCTAAGAATCCTGAAATACTTTACTTTTATTGTTTCTGAACAATCTCTGTGGGGGAATATGACAAGTATTTATTTAACATATTTTTTTCTGAAGCCCCGAGGATCAAAACCCAAGTCTGCTGAGTACATACTGTATTACTGAGTAACACCCAAGCTCTTAACATGTTTGTGGGTTGTTCCCTTTCTATGCCAAGCCCTGGCCTGGGTGGCAGAGAGTAAAAAGCAGTAAATTAAAGCACATAAGAGTTCTTCTTGTACACATAGAATAATAATATACCAATAAATAAGTAAAATATTGAGTCTGTGCAACAGGTTTGAGTGGATGGGGATAAAAATTGGGAAGGCAGAAAGGCAGGGCTCTTGCATCTAACTCAGTCAGGGAGAGAGGAGCCCATGATTTATGAATAAATTTACTGTTGTTGGACTCGGGGAAATGGAATGGTCTCAAGAAGGTGACCCTAGTCAGACCCTGAAGTGGCTTTGTCTCTTACAATTTAAAATATCACTGGACATGGAGGCCCGTGTCTAAAATTCTAACACCAGGAGGCTGAGGCAGGAGGATCACCACAGTTCTAAGCCAGCTTGGGCTACATAGTGAGTTATAGGCCAGCCTGGCCTAGAGAGTGACCAGTCTCAAAAAATTAATTAATTAAAAAATGAATTAAGATACCCACTTAGAAATTGAATTACAATTCATTTTTCAAAATCCAATTGATTATAGTCTCCTATGATAATGCTTTAGTATTTACATTTTAATGCTTATAGTATTTAAAATTTTACAAAAATAGTCAAGGCCATTCACCTGGGGAAAATGTAACATTTTCAAGCTGGGAATAACTTCAGAGATGAATCAGTTAAAATCTTTTGTTTTGCAACATGACACTACAAAAACTAGATCTGAAGATGCCAAATTAAAGCCACATCTATATGGGTTATATGTAATGGAAAAGACCTTCTTTCAGGTTAAATTTATTGTCTTGAGCTATAAGACTAGTTAATGGTTAAGGCAGCACCAGGATTTTTTGTTTTAAATCATATAGCGGACATTTCTTCAGTAGTGTCTATGATGATAAATCAGGGACCAACCTTTCCATCTAATGGCCTAGCTCAAAAGAGAGACAATTCAGTCCTGGTTAAGGGTCTAGATTAATGTGGGATTTAATAAGCTTCCTACATTGTCTCCAGGATGAAGGGCAGAGGGACAAGAAGGGTCCAAAATTCCTTGAGGAGGCCTAGGCTTTCCCTGGGAGGAAAAGAAACTACTCACATACATGGGAAGCAGGATCCTGGGCACTGGGTCTTCCGGGCGTGCTTGGATCGTCCCCACCTTTTTTCAGCTACAGCTCTGTGGTATCAGTATCTCCCCCTTGCCTTTCCAGGAAGGCAAAAGTAAACCTTCCCTCTGAAACCTGGGTCATGAGCACCAGGGTTCCTTCTCATGCTGCCCCCACCTCATGCTGAGTCTTAGCTTAAACATGTATTCTGCATTTCGGGGGATCCAAAATCTCAAGAGGCTCATGGGATATTGGACAGGACAGGAGAGTGTTGGAGAAACAGTACCGGGACTGGAGGTGATTGGCAAGGAAAATAGTGCAGTCACAGTGAAATGTGCATTTCAGAGAAAACTTTGTCCTAAATGTTGATAAATACTGAAAGTTCATCATGTTTGTTAAGAAATTAAAACTGCACGGGGTGTTCTGTATTTCTGTTTGCTAAATTTGACAAGTCTACATTTGTGACGAGGCAATAGCAGGTAACAGGGTTTGCTTTGGCCTGGGCTGATTGAGGTGAGTAGAGGGAGACAAGGGGGAAAAACTGGAAACACATTGTTTCTTTGTAAACAAACAAACAAAAAAAACACAAAGGAACCTCTCTATTTTTGATCCACCTGCATTTCTGTGTGTGCCTTTGTGTGGGCACAGAAATTGATACTAAGAAACACTGCAGAAAGTAGCCCCAGTTTTAGCATTGAATTAATAATAAAAAATAAATACTGTAAAATGTGATGGGTTTAAAAATAACAACCATATTATGTGAAGGCAAGCTGCCTTCTACTTAATGCCCATGCAGCCTAATCATTTCATTTGTTCCATCTTTATGCCTTCTAGGAGTCATATGCAACACTGGGGTGGGGGGGGGGGCTTAGAAAACCACATCACTTCAC
The DNA here is from genome assembly GCA_907164525.1 of Lophiomys imhausi. NCBI lineage: Eukaryota > Metazoa > Chordata > Mammalia > Rodentia > Muridae > Lophiomys > Lophiomys imhausi. Next base: position 4,420,708 of record CAJQZJ010032004.1, on the reverse strand, counting down.
TTGGGTATCTCCAAGTAACCAAGGTCTAGAAGGAAACAACAGCCGATTGAGGATCCCACTGCTAAAGAGCATTAGTGCTGAGTACTGTTTGGCCAGGGCTCACAAGCATTTGTTTATGTCCTAACTAAGTTGCTTGTGGTATCAGATTTAGCTCTTATGAGCATCAGAGCATGGCCTTCATTATTCAGGTATGAGGTAAGTAAGGCAGGTTGAACTGTGACTCTGGCCTAGGTTAAAGGTCAAATAGCCAAATGGCGGAGGGGATGGCTGAAAACCCAGCCACCCACACCCTGCCATGACACCCTGCTTCTTTCAGGTAAGAGTAATTTATATCACCAAACATGCTCACAGTTGTAAACAAATGTAAACATTCAGAGTCCCCAACTTCTATGGTAGATCAGTCACTTAATCAGAAGGCTACTTGGACAGAGTTAGTGGAAAGTTTGTAAAACATTTTTGCCATCCACGCCAATTTCAGAATGAAAGGAATTGTCTGCAGACTGTGAATGTGCCCATTGCTACAATCACAAAACAATTTAGTTTCAGTTAGCTTTGAAATATTAATTTTAAAATTGTATGCCAGGATCTATCATTGAAGCAAATATTCACTGTCATGTAGGAAGCTTTTGACTTTGCAGCTGGAGTCCGTCAAGAAAGAAGAGGAAGCAAGAGAAGTGAGGGGTGAGGGTGACTGAGAAGGAGGAGGAAGAGAGAGAGAAATCAAGGCGAAATGGGAACCCTCCTTGTTCACTGCTAGCCACAAAGTGAAGCAAAGCCCCCTACACAGAGGCTGTCTTAATACAAGGCCAGCCAGGCCTCGGGGGCCACATGTGCACTGTGATCCTGCCATCCAGAAAGAGTAAGCGGTAGCTGCCAATTACAATTTACAATTTTACATTTACGACGTATGTTTTTCTTTATCCTGCATAAGATGTTTTGTCAGCCATAGACAGCATCTATTATGTCGAACTTGTTTAGTCCATCCCAGATTTCACCTTCCCCTTTTTATCAAAGATAAACTTCCTGATTCTGTATCATGCTTCCCCAAACTACTTTCCTAAGACACAAATGCCTGGGAAAAAAAAAGTAAGGTTGAATTTCTTCAAAGCTCCAGAATAAAGATTTGCAGGGTCCAGCTGTAGACCTTAGGCTTGCAGAAATCCACCGAGATGGGGATTAGAATGGTGTAGATACTATCTTTCCTCCCCATTCTTTAGCTGAGGGATTCCTTGATAAATCTGTTGTGCAAGCCCATTATCAAGAGCATCACCAAATCCTTATAGAGACAACCCAGCCTCTCTCTATCCCTCCCTCCACCCCATTAAACTGCAAGGGAGCATTTGAAGTAATCTGGGCTTCAATGCAAAAACATAGAAGACATCCTCTCTTCTTCAGAAAGGTGGCAGTATTGCCTTGCGGTTTTGAGCAAATTACCAAGCATGTGGGATCTCTGATTAAGAAACTAACCACTTCACCTCAACATGGCAAGGACAGATGTGATCCACAGCTGACCCTGGTGGCTAATGGCTAGGAGATTCCCCCCAGAGCTCTGGAGCATTGTGGTATGTGGCCACTTAAGCTCTTAAGCTTTCAACTTGCCTCACTGAACAAAGCCTTAGAAAATCCCCAGGGTGTCCCATAGACATGTAAGGATTAGGAGCAATAAGGCAGTTACAGGAACTCCTATAGCCCATCGCTCACAGCGCTCATTTTTTGAGCCACTCATCTCAAGTCAATTGTGTAGCCCGTTCAGAAGGGGCAAGGAAACTGATTGAGAGTGAGGGTCGCCAGCCTCCAGTCATCACCTACTACAGGGAAGAGCTCCATCACACCAGAGCTCCCATCCAAAGGATCCTACTTCTTAGCAGGTGTGTTCTGCTCTTATGGAATGGCCAGTTACCACTGTTACAAAAACAATACAATGAAAAGCTAGGTGGCCCTACCACTGATGATGATGTGGGAATCCACACTCCGGCACACCTTCTGTAGGCCCCCCGCACAAACCATTTCCTTATACTCACCTTTCCTGAGTGTCCCTTCAGAAGTTTCTCTGTGTGCCACCAACACAACAATTTTAGGGAAAATTGTCCATTTATAAATATCAGAAGGTTTGGGAAAAAATATTTGTGGCACTGTGTTTTTCCCCCCACACAGTGATGTCATTTTAAATTCTTGGTGTGCTCCAAATTCTCTATTTTTACTTCCTCCAAGTGACTTTTTTGGGAAATACATTTGTTTATATTAGCTACATGTTAAGTGACCCCTGGACTAGGTTCATGGTCTCAGCAGTTGTAACTGATAAGGCTCCCACTCTGTAACTTCAAATCCTGCATTTGCACATTTCAACAGGGTTCCTTTTGGATAGTCCCCTCCAAAATTTCTATTCACCAATAGAGGGAAAATATAGTAAAATAAAGACATTGGCTTATTCGTAAACACAACTCAAAGTCAACACAGGTAAAAGGGAAGACATTTGAAGGCATCCAGTTAAACACGGCTGTTCTCTTTGCGGGAACAGAGTGGAGGCCGCCACCGCAAGGCCCGAGGCATTCGTGGGAAAGCAGTTGAGTGGAGAGTGGTAGAGATGAAAAGTTTAAGAAGGAGTGCTGAACACCTTACTCTACCTGATCGGAACTTCCTTCTAATCAGCAAAGAGTGCTCAGACCCCAGGAGTGTCATGGTGAGTCTCAGCAAGCCGCTGGTCGCTGGCCAGACGCCCCGCTTTCCACCAGAAACTGGCTCCCTGGAGCCCAGAGGACAGCAGCTAACAACCCAGAATTCATCCAACTCTCAGGGAGCTCCCTTGGGCAGGAGGACGCACTGTGGCCGCAAGTGTCCCCAGAAAACTGACGCCTCCCCCCTCGCCGCGCGCGAGGCTAATTAACTCCCAGCAGGCAGGACCCTCCTCCTCTGAGGGTGGCCAGGAGCAGCCGCATCCTAGGGGTTCCTGGCTGATGTCATAGGTTGCCAGCGGTCGCGGAGTATCGCCACCACGCCTTTATGAAGGTCCCAAGTTTGCTATCTGATCCTCTTTACTACTGACAGAAGACCAGCCAATCAGGAGCGGCGAGCGGGGCCTGGGGACCAGGCGCAGCCCCTGGAGTCTTAACAGCCAGCTCTTAACTCTTTGCAGAAGACTAAGCGTAGGCTGCTGGCCCAGGCGGGAGTCTCTGCACTGACACTCCTAAATCGGATGCCCGGAGGCTGCAGGTGGCGCCTGGTGGCGGTAGGAGAGTCCCCGCTGGCGCTGGGTGTGCATGTCCCCGGTGTTCCCAGTGAGCTGCCCGGTCGGGATGGAGCACCCTCGGAACTCGCTGGAGCTCTGGTCAAGAAGCGTAGCTTGCAACGCCCTGGAGCACCCGGTTTCTCTCTGCATCCCAGAGGTGGTGCAAGAAGAGACCAACGTCTAGTAGCAGCTGTAGACGTCCTGATAGGAGTCCGGGGAGGTGGCAGAAAGCCTTTCCCTGTGGTTGGATGCTCTTTTTGGGGACACAAGAGACTTCGTGTCTGCGGACTGAACCCCGAGGGGGAAGGTGCAAGAGTCGAGTGCCCCATTGGGCTCTCAACAGGGTGAAACTAGGGTGCCTAGGCAAGCCAGATTGGAAAGGTACAGAGACTTTTTATGTTCGTTTTTTAGCGTACCCAAAGTGACGCTGATGCATGCCTCTGGGGCACCCGGGGTGACAGGGTCCCACGTGAGTCATTAAGTACAACAAATATTCCGTCTAAGACGAATACTTGGAAATTAAAAAAATAAAATCGAACTACATATTTACAATACACAATTTGCCATTATTTGCAACTTTATATGCACATGGGCTCCGGGGTACCCATTCCCTTACATCCCTGCAAGCTAAGCAGGCCTCAAACAGAGGCCTAAACTAACAATAGCTCTTGGGGTTAATCTCAGTCCTGATGGGGGGGGGGCTTTTGCTTCCATCATCTGCTGCTGAAGATACTCTAGGGTGACAACACCTTCCTTTTCCTCTCTGTCTCTGGGTTGCACCAATGTTAGCATGAACCAAGTTTTCTGAGATGGGCAACTTTTTTCTCCACTAAATCAGAGATGAGGTGGAGCCCTTCTTCTACCCAACTTCCTTTTGTTAATAGGGTCGGGCAGCACAGGCCAGTGACAGGCTGCCTGCTGCTGAGGAGGCCAGGGAGTGACTGTGCAGCATTCCACAAGCAGTGCTGGGCTAGGCTGTTCCTATGGGAACAGATCACCACTGCATTAAGGGCTTACATCAACCCAAAGTCATTACCCGTGCAGGTTTGAAGGCTGGGAGTCAGAAACCGGTCTCACTGGGTTAAAAACCAAGGTGCTGGCAGAGCTGTGTTCCCTTCTGGAAGCTCATGAAGAAAATCCATTTCCTTTCTCTTTCCAGCTATTAAAGGCCACCCATGTTCCTTGGCTTCTAGCCTGTTCTTCCATCTTCCAAAACAGAAATTGTGGGTCAAATTCTTATTACATCTTATCAGTCTAGCATCTCCCTCCCCACCTTCTGCATCTCTCTTTGAGGTAACCTTACTTTAAGGAAAAATTCTGTCAAGCTAGCTGGTTGTGAACCTTAATTCCCATTTAACATAACGGCAGGTGCCTGGAATTAGAACATGAAGGGTAGGATGTCATACTGTGAGTTACCTAGAGACTCTCTTCCTTCCAAGCTTCTGATTGTTGCAGTTAAACCCCACGATCCAGGTCTTTCTTCAATGAAAAGAAATAAAACGGAGAAGGGTTTGGGAGGGGACAGGGCCTGGTGTCTTGAAGAGCCCTAAGCAAGTTTGAGATGCCTGTGGCAGGGCCTACTCCAGAGAAAAGAGGTAGTAGGATAAGGGACATTACAAAATTATCCCATGGACAGAACTACGCTGTGTGACATCAAAAAGAAAGAATTGAAGAAAAGAACCTAACAAATTTTTTTACACCGAGGGCACTGAGGCTGAGAAGGTGCCCTGCTCAACATAGTGGGGGGCATTCTTTGCTTAATGGGAGTTATGATGAAATCTACTGAAGGATCCAACCAAGGGGTCTTCCTGACCCAGAGGGAGGGAGACTGTTCAAGTCTGTGGGTGTGGACAGGCGCATAATCCCTCTTTTGCTTTCTTTCATTGTTGCTGTGTAGTGAGATGAGATTTCCCAAAGTAACACAGGCTGCCCTAGAATTCTTTTAGTTTTCATCTCAAAAGGAGTTTATTAATTAATTTTTAAAATAATATTTTAATTAATTCTTCAAGAATTTCATATAATGAGTTTGGATCATATCCATGCTGTCTCCCCCAACTCAATCCAGATCCCCTCTCTCTGCCCTACTTACCTCCATACCCATCCACCTTTGAGTTGTCCTTGTGGGTGGTTTTTTTCTCTTTTTTGTCCTCATCCTCTCCCATCTTCTTCCTCTTTTGCTTTATTTAAACCCATCGTGTTTGATTTGTGTTACCTAGCTAGCTACTTCTGGGAGTGGGGCCTGCTCAGGTTGGTCATAGTCTTGGCTCAGCCCCTGGAGTGCTGGGATTAAAAGTGTATATCACCATACTCCCTTTCCTATTTTCTTTTCCTTCCTTTCTTCCTTCCCCTTTTTTCTGTCTCTCTGTCTCTTGGTCTCATCCCCACCCCCACCAGGCTCATGTGTCAGTTGGGAAGTCCTGCTAACCACAGTCCTCCTCCATTTTTCCCATCAGAGTACTGAGCAACTGACTTCTGCCCTCTGGGATTTCTAGCCCTTATGGCTTGGGATATCTATGAATATAAATATGTGCATTATAGAGGCTCATCCTTTGCCCTCTGTGGTCAAATATTTTTATGACTTTTTGGTGGAATTTGGACAGACTGTTCCCCCAGGAGAATGGAATCTCAGACAGTTGCTGTCAGGGTGTAGCATAGCAGTGCAGCAATGGCTGCTACTACAGCCTGACTCCTCCGAGAGGATTATTCAGTATCCGTCCCCTTTGGTATGGCATTTTGTTTTGATTCATTTTACTTCGTTGCTAGATGATTTTTCTTTTTTTTTACTGTGTCACAAACTATAGTAACATGACACATGAAGATAACTGAATCTAATTGACTAACACAGCCTATGTACAAGGATGTTCCCTTAAGACTGTAAATTCTTACAAAGGGATGAAAAGAATAAATTCCAACTAAAAGATAGAACTAGCAATCTCTATTGCTAAACTGAGAGTGATGGTGCTTGTGTGTGACCCCAGCACAAGGGAGGCAGGAGGATCAGGAATTCACTGTCATTCTCAGCTAAAGAGGGAGTTGCACACTAAGGCTATGGGAGACCCTGTCTAAAAATTAAAATGAGACAGAGAAAGAAAAAGCCCAAACAACAACAACAACAAAAATCCCTTCTGTTCTTTACTGATGCTTCTTTGCCTTGGGGCTGCAGAGCACTGAGCTGCTCATAGGTCTGTGTAGGCTACTCAGAGTGGTGGCATTTGTCATTCTCACCAGGCCAGCACATGGCGAAAGGAGGTATTATTATACAAGGGAATATGGATGTCATTGCCAGACCACCTTAGAATTCTGTCTTCTGTAGCTGTGGTTCTCAGCCTGAAGGTAACCTGGGCCTGTTCATAGGCCTGAGCCCAGAGCATGGCTCAGGGAAGTCAGTTTGAATTTGAATCCCTTAGAGGCCCCCTTCCTGGAGTGTGGCATGAGGTCAGGCATTGGGTCACAGACAGGTGTAGTGTGGTGAGCAGAGTCTGGTCACCTATGCAGGCTCAGGACCTGTGGTTCCTCTGTGGAGGAGGCTCCTTCCTGGTGTGTTCTCTAGGACTCCCATGGCCTCAGTTTTCACAGTGATCTTGAAGAGTCCGGTGTCTCTTCCTTCCTACAGTCTCCTTTTTTCCTTTCACAGATCGGATGGCAAGCATTCCGAGGGCCATTTGCTCTTCCTTCCCACACTCTAAAAATGGATTCCAGGATCTGCCTAGAGTAGTCACCATGGCAAGTATCTGGCTTGTCAAGCAGACTTGCAAACTCAAGTGAATTGAGTGGGAGGAAAGTAAGGAAAAAAAAATGGAGATGGGAAGGGTAGCTTATAATACATAGGGCAACTGGTAGCTTGTCCAGCCCCAGGTATCTGTGGCCACCTGGGAGGAGATAGAGACCCACACTGCCATGTTCTACAACTACTCAGAAAATTGGGAATTCACACTGGGTTTTGAAAACTCAAGCAATTAGCAGCAAATATCAGCAAAATGTGTCCTAATATATGATTGGCTGGGCTGCAGGGAAGTGTAAGCTTTTTAAAAAGTAAGTATGTTTAGCCTAAGAGCGAGTGCCTAGTAGGATGATGCTCTTACTATGATCCCTTCTGACTGCTTCAAGGAAGATGCAGTCTTGCACAGAGACCCTCTGTCAGCGGAGCAGAAGTGGCCAGACACAAATGCTTGGCAACTGTCTCCTCTTCCCAATGTGGGACCATCTCAGCTGTCAGATTCTCTCCGCACTCCTGGTGCCTGGGCAGAAGGAGATGGGTTCCAGCCTCTCTGCTGCATTAACTTCCAGTCAAAAGAAAATGAAAATACACTCATTGCTCATTGTGACTTCAGGCAGAGCGGGAATTTCATGGCACTGTTAAGCAGACTCAGGGATGCAATTTAACCTCTCGGCTCTAAGAAACTATTCAAACTCTAGTCAGGCAGGGGAAATATGTATCGAGTCACTTGCTGAAGGAATGTAGCCTCAGTCACTAGCTTATTTCAATTCCAGAAATATTTATTCAGCACCAACTGTGTTCTAGCAGCAGAGAGAATATAAAGATGGGCCCGATAGGGGCTGGGATCTCGAGGAGCTAAGACTGCAACGATCAGTCTCACACAGGATCCAGCAAACCTGAATCTGGGGTCATTACTCCACAGTGCTAGTTAATGTCTTGATGTCTCAGGTGGAAGTCATGTCAGGCACAGCTAATAGAACCTGCTCTCTTTTGTGAAACTGAATATAAAAGGAACCTTTGCCTAATTTAAACAAAGGCTTCAATTTAAACAGATGTTAAAATAAAAAGTAGTTTCAGTTGAGAGAATCTGTCACAAACCTTCCTCTGCCTGCCAGGAACACCCCTCACCCTTACCCGCTCCACGCAGGGCATACAACTTGAAGTCAAGTTGCAGCCATCAGGTGAGAGAGTGATGTGACAAGATTGAAAGGTCCTGGGCCCTGCATCCTCTCCACTTTGTCCTTCTGTGTCCTTGGTAGTACTTTAAGGAATTGAGACCACACACCAACAGAGAGTCTTCTGGCAGCTTTTGAATCAATCCCGCCTCATGTTCCAGCCCCTTTTTGTGTTTAGGTTACAGAGCTGGGAGGTTTTGTTCAAGCTTCTTTGCACTGAAACTCTACAATGAACATGTGCTTCAGGGCCAAAGTATGTCTAGGAAGATTCTTACTGCCGAGCTCCCCCTGTCTCAGAGCATATAGAAGATGGACAAGCCTAGTGTAGTGAGTATGCCGCTATCAGCTAAGTGTGAATTTTACGCTACAATATATTCGACTCCCAGTTTTGTTTGTTTGTTTGTTCGGTTTTGGTTTTGGGCTTGGAGAAAACATCAAGATTAGTTTTTTGTTTGTTTGTTTTTATTTTAAAGTGTGACAGAGTAACCTATGAAAACCTATTTGAGGACAGGTTTATTTTGTCTCACAGTTTGAGTGGATTTAGTCTGTCATGGCAGGAAGCCATGCTGGCCAAGTTGAGTGACTGTGAGGGAGATAGTCATGCTACACTCTCACCTGGGAAGCAGTGAGAGAGACTAATGCTGGCGTTTAGCACTTTCTTCTTTCAAGTTCCCAGCTCATAACAGTGCCACCCACATTTAGAGTAGGTCTGCTTTATCATTTCTGGAGACACTCTCTCAGATGTTCCCATATGTATGTATATCTCCTAAGAGATTCCAGATTCAGTCAAAGATGACAGGGAAAAATACCCAGTACAATACTGAACCTTATTAGCTATCCAAGAACAGCTAGGAGTTTATCTTTCTCCTGAGAATAGGGCATTCTAATTTTTCTCTTCCTTGTAGAACCCATCTCATGTCTCCATCTGAAGCTTTTCTCTTATACTGGGGACCTTAGCTTGCTGAGCTGTGTTACCACTGCCCATGGGGTGACATAATTGAATGTGTTCTTAAACATTTGGCAACAATAAAAGGTTTGTAGACTGTGGTAGTTTGAGTGAGAATGGCCCCAATAGGCTGATGTATTTAACTGCTTGGTCCCCAGTTAGTGGAATTGTTTGGGAAGGATTAGGAGGTGTGGTCTTATTAGAGTAGATAAGGCCTTATTGGAGGAAGTCTACCACTGAAGGTGGGCATTAAGGTTTCAAAAGCCCATGCCAAGCCCATTTTTTGCTCTCTCTGTCTCCTGCCTTTGGTAAGGATGTAAAGCTCTCTGACTGCTTACTGCCACCATGATCATGGACACAGCTAAATCTGTGAGCAAGCCTCCAATGAAATTTTTTCTTTTATAAGAGTTGTTGTGATCCTGGTGTCTCTTCAGAACAATACAACAGTAACTAAGATGTGGATGTAAAACTAGTAATCAACCCAAGGTGTTTCAGGCAGAGTTTGCCTGTTGTGTGTGTCACACCACCTCTTTGCATCCGTGGTTCTGAACACATATGTGGGCTTTATACTGTGCATGTGCCCACATCACAGGGGTCTAGAGAATATGGCCTGAAATGTCTCAGCTCACATTCAAGAGTTTTATGTGTTATGAACTGGTGTGATTTTTTTTTATTAGACTACAAAGGTTTCTGCTCTTACAGAAGCATAAGGGTTTAGATACAGAAAAAAAAAGACTTAAACATTTTTCCACCACCATTCCTCAGCATGTATTAAATGAGTAGATCTTTAGAGTAAATGACATTAGGATGTTTTATTTTAGAATTACTTGAGTTACTCACTTGAGCGCCACTAGAAGTCATTCAATAAATTCTGACTCTGGGAAATTCCAAAGTTCTCTGAATGGCCACAAACATGCTCCTGCCATTTTTTTTTTACTACGTATTGATAGGAAATGGCATATAATAATTATAAAAACAAAATGCTGATAAAATTTGAAAAACATTGAAGATTATGTCCTGCAATATCAAATATTCAGTGAAGGTTTAATTCTGTTTGTAAAAATAAACAAGCAGTTCATCTCATCAGTATAAAAATTTGCTTTCATCTTTAATAAATGATAAAATTATACATACACACACCAAAAATTTTTAAAATGTCTTTATAAAACTTTTTAGTAAATATTTGGTTTATAGACCTACTTTATTTCCTGATGGCATCATGTGAAGATTTCCATGTAAAATGGTACTGAGCAGAAGAAACTCAAAAGGTTTTACATTAGGACCAATGTATTCAGCTGTTTTTCCACTTGAATTTCCTCAAAGCTCTTTGAAAACCCATGTGCAAAACCAACTTTACCATACTCTGTCCAGCATCCCCACGAGCCTCCTCCTCCTGTCCCCATGTTTCCTTACCTTTTGTTTCCTGCCCTTTCAAGTGTATAGGAAAGTACTTGCCCACTTACCGGCCCATTGCCCACACCCGAGCCTTCTTTTATCACTCGTCCATCCCAGAGCCCCACCCATGCCCGTACTTAAATGCTCCTTGCCTATTCCTTTCATTCAGCCTTGATTCTTCTATAGTTAAGACCTTGGCTTCAAGTATCTCTTGACAATTCCCTGCTGCAATGTGTCTTCCATGGGATCACCAAGGCCATATTCTTAATCAGATACTACTGCTTCCTGTGGACATCTTCGGCACCTATAGGTACTATCCATGCTTCTGGGTATGATGTAGAAGTCCACCTTGATCTACCCTGTCATCTTCTTTTACTGTTTTATTTTCTGTTTCTTCCCCTCATTCGCCACATATTATCAGTAACAGATAGCTTTAAACATGATGGGCCCTTTTCATACTCTCTGTCTTTTTATTTCTCTAATGGTGTTTCTTTGGTTTGAAATCCCTTTCTCCCCTTCTCTAGAAAGAGATGCATATCCCCTAGAGGCATATCCGTTCTTCAGAAATCATCCCAGGATTTTTTTTTTTCAACTTCTCTGAAATCCCCAAGCAGTGTTCACTGTATTCTCCTTGCTTTGCTACTGGCTTCTCTTCTATATATTTGAGTTACTGTGTCCAGAAAACAGCATGTTGTTTTTGTTGTTGTTGCTGGGTTTTTTGTTTATTGGTTGTTTGTCTTTTGGGACAAGGTTTTGCTATGAAACCCAGGCTGGACTGGAATTTCCAACGTTCCTGTCTTAATTTCCCCCGTAGCTGGAAAGAGTATTGGAGTTGTAGCTCAATAGTAAAGCACTTGCTTTTTGTGTGTGACTGTCAGTTCAATCCCCTTTACAGCTGGAAGACAGACAAAAAGACAGACAGACAGTCAGCAAGCATGTGTCTGGGATGGCAGGCTTGTTCTAGCATGCCAGAGAATAATTTATTTTCAACATAAAGATTTCTCAGTCATCTGTGGGATATTGAAGGGCAAAAAAAAAAAAATGATGCCATTTATGTCTGTAACTCATGATCAAGTTTTTCCTTTTAATCTTGTTAATTTCTGTGTCTCTCCTAATAAACTATCTTTTGATTTATTTGTATTTCATTATTACATACTGAGCAGTGTTTCTTGTCTCCCCCTCCCTTCTGCAATTACAGTATAAGCTTGAGGCCTCTAAGGGTGTGATTTTTATTGACCCTACAGAGAGATCTCAAACAGTGGCTTTCATTCAGCTTGGGTTGGTTAGTGGATGCAGCATGGGGATGGCTTTGTTGATCTGAACTATCCAGGGCCTGCAACAACAGCAGCCTGCACTTCTCAAAGATGATAAAACCACTTGGGTTCCATAAATTGTGACCTGAGAGTTTGTTATTTCCTTAAACTTGTTTTTTTTTTGTTTTTTGTTTTTTTTTTGTTTTTTTTTTGTGGTGTATAGCTGGTCACATCTTGTCTCCTGGCTCCTTGCTGAGTTTCACTAGCGTGCCATCTCCCCCACTCCTCAGATAACAGAACTGAGGCCCACAAATCTCTGCCCTGCATCAGGTGACCATGCAAATCTTATGAGCATCATCTCATTAACCCAGGATGCTCAGTATGGCTAAAGCCTGGCTGAGTACTTCCCACAGTGCCTGGGGGCTAGCAGATAAAAAACGCAGATGTACAGTTTGTCACGGCTTGCCAAACCTCTTCTTCACATCAACCCCACTTCCCCAAGGATGCCTGTGAGTTAAAGAGGGGTGCTTTCTGCTCAAGGCGACGCTGGGAAGGAGGCCTGCCTCAGGAACAACATGGTCCATTGAGGGGGATTTCAAACACATTCCCTCAAACTTATATCTGACCATTTAAAAATTAGTACATTTTAAGTGCAACTGTCTGAAAAGGAAAAGAAATTACCCAAGAACAATTAAAACCAGCTAAAATAACAGCAAGGAAATTCGTGGTGGGAGGCTTGTTTACCAAGATACCCTCAGGAAGCTGGTCTCAGGAACCCAGTGTTCAGTCAAAGGAAACTTTTTTTAAGTGACTAAATTCAGAAAACAGCCAAGGGATGTTCACATTGAGCCTACGCTTTCACAGTGGAGTGACTTTTTATGAAGCTGGCTTGGACAGTGTCCTGCATTACGGGAATTCACCAGGCACCCCGCTGAGCCTGAACCTTGGTGCTCAGGCTGTCCCGTCATGCCTCTCTTCTCGAGGATTTTCCTGTCTCGTAATTGCTCTGTTTTCATACTTTCCCCTAAAGTCATTCCTGCATTTTTTTTTTCACTTTCAAACCCTCACAGGCATTACTTCCTTTGTGATTCTTGATAAAAGCCTGAGATTTAGGATGCTTTTTTTTTTTTTTAAACCATGGAAGAGGCTGAGGTAGGAGGTAGAACTGCCGATTCCAGCACTCTCCATTTAGTCAGGGGCAGGGCTGAGAACCTGCCCAGGGGTCCGTGGTCTTCTGTGAAAGCACTCTTCGCACAGATCCGTTTGTCTCTAATTTGACAGGTGAAAGAGATGTCTCAGCAGCTCTCGGAATGTCCACACGCCCTGCAGAACAGATACCCACCCGGGACAGGTGGTTTTTTTATCCCCCTGGGTGGCCAGCGTTCATGTCAGGAAAATTAAACATCTCTAAGTTGTTTCCTGGCTCGTGTAGCCTTTTCTTAAGAGTTCATTGCCAATTCCTGTTGGCTTGGGGGGGTGGGGTGGGGGGGTCTTCTGGAAAGTTCTTTATTATGAACTGACCTTGGTACTGACCCATTCAATGAAAAAAAAAAGAGAGAGAGATTCTGTTACATTATCATGTAAAACTGAAGAACAGTAAGTGTATATATGGTACTTTCAAGACAGGAGTCTAGGAAATCCTGATGTGTTTGACAAGACCATTGTTTAACATGGTCAGAGGAGACACAGTAAAATTTACATGGCTGAGGACGGACTGGGTTTCCACAGAGTTGAGCCACTCTGGTGGTACTATGGTCCTCCACCTTGCACAGCGGCAATCCTGTCATGGCAAATGCTGTGACTTTTGGAACCAAAGGCTAACACAGTTCCTTGGCTGTATCTTCTATTGCCTGTATGAGAGAGGGAGTAAGATCTTAGCCTCTCTGTTCTTTGTATCTCAGTTCCCTCATCTGTCAGGAGAGAATTCAATAGATACATTCCCGAAAGGCATCCTGGGCAGACACTGGCACATGGCAACAGGAGGCAGAATGCTAATGGGAGTGAAGATGGCGGTGAGGCCGTGGGTCCTATTGCCAGAACCTGTGCTCTTGCCTACAGGCCAAGTGTTGACGCCCTTTAGAGAAGCTCCACAAACACAGACACAGGTCCTTACAAAGAACTCCGCTGGTGGCTCTCCTGTCTTCCTGCAGGTGTGTGGGAAGAGATGTGGACAGGGAAGCTGCAGACAGGCCAGCTGAGCCTTTTTTCCTTTTCTCTTAATTTTAATGAAGATTTCCAGGGAATATAATGTAATGGGATGCCCTTATGCTAGTTTCAATATCTGGTGCAACAACAGTCACATGTGAGGAACTGACTCTCTGGAAGGGCCAAGTTTTCTCCTATTTGGAAAGAAAAATCCTACTGAAATAGTTGCTTGTGTAGGACTCTGTAAATCTACAATTTAAAACTCTGAAGTCCCCTCCTTTCTCTCTCCATAATTTGGTCTTGTTGATGAGCAGGTTTGAAGACAGACATGCCATGATACCTTATGCTGGGGAGAGTCAGGTATTACAAATCAGTAGACTCGTGTGCTATCAAAGTTGTCTGACGTTGGAAGTGTAGCTCAATGGTAGAATGATTGCCTAGCATCTGGGACCCTGGGTTTCATACCCAGCACTGCCAAAAAAAAAAAAGTGTCTTGAATTTGACCTGCAGCACATCAATTAGTGGGCATGTGCTTATACATTCATGCAAATCTACCGCTATTTGGCACAGAGTGGTCCTGTGTGCAGATATTTGAATGGTTGAAGTGTCTCACTTAATGTTCACAATTTAGGAAATATGTACAATTTTTATTCTCCTACAGAAAGGGAAACTGAAGCTTAGAGAAAGAATTAACTTTAAAATAATCTATCAGGGTGTCTACTCACATTAAATCTCAGGGTTATCCCCGGAGCTTAGAGGGCCTGCCTATCGACACTTTCCATGGTGAACCTGGCATTTGAGAAGACCAGAAGTGGTGGTATGTGAGACTAGGTGGATACGATGGGCCCTGTTCTCTGTTCCATTTCTGTGAGTGGTCTCGTCTCCACGAACTGTTCCTGGAGTGGGTCTACTAGATACTTAGACATGTCAGGACTAGAGTCTTGTTGATTATCTGGGCTGAATGGTTGCAAGGGCTTCCTGATGTGTTGATACAGTTTCCAGGCTGGGGCGGTATTTATTTGGTGGGCCCAGATAATGATGCCCAACTGTAAGTGCATTTACTTACCTAGCTAGGGGTGACTTGATTATGACTGGGGAGAAATGAAAAGCAGGCTGGGTTGGAGAGGTCTCTGCATGACTGAGACTGAGAAAAATTTATGGCAAACAATCAGACTTTTTATATCCGTATCTGAAACAGAATATAATGACTATTGCCAGGATCAATACAATGGTAATTGTCAGGATACAACAATGTTTGCAAGCTATACAAGGTACACAAGATTAATGTCTAAAACCAATTGTCCTGACAAATTCTCTATGCTTCATTGGCTTTTAGGGAACAAAGAGAAAAGAAACATAAAGTGGCCTGATGCTTCAGTGAAACTGCAACTTAATTATCAATTGTATTTATTAATAAGTATAAACTGTAAGATTAGGCCTAACCCACCTTAACTGATGGCCTGATTTATCCTGGGGAAAAAGCCCTGGACCAAGGGTAGCCTTCACCACCTACAACCTAAACTCTGTTAACTAATATCTTAATAACTATAAGTTATTATATTAGGCTGGCAGGGCAGCTGGTGGCCTGGCATGAGATCGGCAGGACTGACTTGCCTTAGAAAACTTTATGCCTGGAGGGATGACCTGGCGGTGCAGTCTGACAATAAAGCTGGCAGGGTAGCTGCAAGATACTTATTAATAACTATAAACTATTTTATTAGACCAGCAGAATTGCCAGTAGCCTATAGGAACAGCCACCAGGGTTCAGTGGGAGGCCAATGGGTCTGGATTGCATTGATTGGTGGCCTATAGGCCACCATAGCCCTTTCTCCAATAATTAAATACATCAAGACCTTTTAATGTTTCAACATTTAGCCCTTAGCTGGGCAGACTCTCAACTAGCTAATCTAAATTAACCCAGACCACTTAATCCCAAACAGCCATGTGGCCTGCTGTTACCTTCCAGAGCTCTCAAACACAGCTGTCTACTTCCATGTCTCCTGAAGGAAAGAGAGATTCCTCTGTGTAAAACACAATGGTCCTGTTTCTGTCTCAGGAAGTCCTACCTTGCTATACTCTTTCTGCCCAGCTAATTGGCCATCATAGACTTTTAGTAACCAATCAAGAGAATGCCTCAGAAGTGGTAGTAACTAGATCTCAACATTGAAATCAGCCCTTTAGAACCAATGTATTAGACCTTGCTCCAATACTTCAGTGCCTGAGAGAATGACTTGATTTGTCTGGGACCAAAAGGCACACAATGCCTCATGCAGGAACCATGGAGTCTAGCCTGACAAACCTATGACACATGCCTCTCAAGGCAGCTAGACCAGGCTGACTCGATTCCCTACACCCAACATGCTGTTTCAGTGACTCAAAGTTTTATATAGATATGAGTGCTGCAAAAATTATTCACCCAAAGCTCTCAGACCTTTAAGGGATAGCCCTGCATAGGGAAGAGAAAAGAATAACAGTGTGTGACCAAGTTCATCTGTTTGCGAAGTGATAAGGCTGGATTCTGGTCTCAGGTACATTTGAATTACAAAGTTTTTCTTTATTTTTAAAGATGCTATTGGTTGGTCCTTACATGTAAATTATATTAAAATGGATAGCTTCTTCAATTACCTTCAGTTTTTCAAATCTTTTATGGGCAGGGGATCAAATAAACTTTCTAGAAGTTTCTTTGCTTTTTGACTGTAGTGTACTTCTGGCTCATCTTATGTAAGAATATGAATGTAATCGTTTGTGCAGGTTTACTCACGGGTCACAGAAACTTCTCAAGAGTGGATTAGTGACTTGGATTAATGTGAGGAAACTAGCTATGAAGGTGTTGGCCTTGGCACTAATGACATTCAAAAATAGCTCCACAGCTCTCAAGTTAGAAAGGAACCACATCTGGGGACATTCTGCTGTCCAACAAAGTGTGGGGGGGATTAAAGAGGAAAGGAGAGAGAGAGGCATTCATGACTATGGAATTAAGAAACGAGCGATGCTATTTGTTTATTAAGATGATAACTCATCTGAACATCACACGAAATGAACCCCCTTTAAGCAGATAATAAGCACGGCGTGTTCTTTATGATAGTGCAGCCATAAAACGAGAAGACTTTACTCTTCGTTATTTATTGGGTCAACCGGACAAATCATTTTTCTACATGCCAGGCTTGGAAAATTCTTTTATTTTCTGTCTCCTTCTTATAAATAAAAACAGCATAGAGCTGATAAATTTATCTTAATGCGTTTTGTACTGTAAAA
Organism: Lophiomys imhausi; assembly: GCA_907164525.1. Taxonomy (NCBI): domain Eukaryota; kingdom Metazoa; phylum Chordata; class Mammalia; order Rodentia; family Muridae; genus Lophiomys; species Lophiomys imhausi. The sequence goes on along the minus strand of CAJQZJ010032004.1, from coordinate 4,403,595 downwards.
TCAACATGAGTTGGCTTTGGCATAGAGGGTTTTGGTGTGAGTGTGGATGGCATGCATATGTTCTTGTTTTTCCATTACCCATTCTTTTAGCTCAGGGCAATGGTAGAAAGAAAAATTTTGGATGCACACCCTAAATCCATTTATTTCTTTTTCTCTTTGACCACCATATTAGACTGAAGACCTCAGCATGCTCTTCTCAGGTGGATGCTACAATCCTTGCTTAAATAAAAATCTCCTGGTGTCTCACCTTATCCCTCTACAGTCCATTCTCCATGCAGCCACCAGTGACCTGTTCAGTGGAAGGCACCTCACTTTGCTCCAAATTTCCTTAGTGCTCTCCCACAATGTTCCTAGGATCAAACCCAGCCCTGTCATGGCCCATCAGACCATCATCTGGCAACTTCTCTAGCTGCTCTGGTTCTTCCAGATTCTTCCTCCATTCAGCTATTCTCCTCAGCAGCTACTGGGGAAGGGTGGCCAAATCCGATGACCTCATTAACAAGCTCATTTGCCCTTTCCTTTCTGGATGTGCCCAATTAATGGGAGTCTCTGGCAGGAACTGGAGGGAGGTACAGAGTGAGGTCCCAGCTCAGCCACAGCCTTTCTGATAGCTTCCCTCTTCTTGCTATCCTCAGCAATGGTCAAGATGTCATGCCAGTCCACCCCGGGAGTATTCAACATGGCTCTGTAGGTCCTCATTCTACCTACATCTTTGCAATTATTTGTTTTATCCAAATCTCCTCTAATTTTCTACATGACTCTTGCTCCTTACTGGCCTTAAAGTCTCTGCTATGTGGCACCCGCCCATACTACCAACCTTGCTCTAAGTTTGCCTACTGTCTTCCAGTCACCTTCCTGCCTTCCTTCCATGTTCACCCTAGGAGCACTTATGCTGCCTCACACAGGACACAGTTTCCCTAGTTCCCAGGTCTTCACCTGCCTGAACTCCACTCCCCTGAGCATTGGTATCTTCTCTGGCATCCCTATCTTAAGAAGCCTGCTTCCTCTTGCCAGACATGTTCTTTGACTTCCTTCAAACCTAGAGATTATCTTGAGTTGTCTCGTTAGTTATCTACTTAGGTCTTTGTTTTTCTAGTCCCATTTCTGGAATGTGAGCAGGAAACATGTCTGCCCTGTGCCTTTGTAACGTCTGTATGTCTGTACCTAGAATGTGGTCTTGGACATGGCAGCTGCTTAGTAACTCTTTGCTAGGTGTTTGTTGGGTGAATCTGGTTGGATCATCTCATTTACAGAGTGAGGAAATTTAGAGCGGTGAAGACAGATTGAGTTTCCCAGGAGTTCACAGAGGATTGGGACTGGGGTGTCTGGACCCATCAACACTTCCTAAACTTTCCATTAATTTGTGTCTTGCCCTTTCTGTAGAATGAGGATTCTCTTCTTCACTAAGTGTGCGTTTTATCACAGTGAACAATTTAAGCTATGACATGGATTTTCTAATCTATATTATCTTAATCTATTATCCTTTCTCTTTAACTCCCCCCTCTTCTTCTTCCTGTGTTTGTGTCTCATTATGGCCATGAGTCACTGATTAAGAGTTAATAGTCACTATTAGAAAGAGGAAACCAAAGCAGGAGTGAAACCAAACTTTTTAAAATTATTCAACAATTATTTATTGGTAACTATATTCACAAATATAAACATTTACTTAACTACTAACCCTACGAATGACTACAACCCCTATTACCTAATCACTAAACCTATTGATAATATTACAACTATTTTCATAACCTTTTAGAAGGATACAGTCTCTGGGGCAGGTCCTCAGTCATCAGGAAAACAGTCTCTGTGGTAGACCCTTTAATGTACTTAGCAGTCTTTCTTCTGGAATATCTCAGACATAGATCCGTCAGGGTAAATTGGGTATGGCGACTTCACCTTAAATAAGGCTTGTGGCTTTCTTCTCTCTAAGAGACCTCAGCTGTCTGTGAGTCAACTTATTTCCTTTGTATCAGCAACTCTGCCGCTCTGCCTCAGTCTTTAAAGCTGGCCACAGTTTCATTCAGGCCACTGTTCAGACAGGTCAAACCCCTCTAGGCAAAAGCTGAGACACAGGGTTTAGTCTTGCTGAGGCTTTCTCTGCTCACCAGTTTCTTTCTGCATCAGGGAGATCTGGCCATCAGTCCACCAGCACTTTCTCCATCAGAGGATACAAACTACTAGTTGTCCTTTCTAGCATGAGGACTCGCTGGCATCGGAGCTCTCTGGCACCAGAGCTCTCTAGCATGGGGCTCTCTAGCATGTGGCCCCCCCTGGGCTCCATCTACTTGTCCTTAAATAGGATCTCTCCTTGTTCCACCTAGCTTCAGCTTAATCTGGGCTGTGCCCACTTAAGAGCTGAAAATAATGCCAGGCCATAAACCTTGTTTTTAGTCCATAGAGTCTCTCCTTGTTTCACCTGGCTTCCTCTTTGTTTAGTCCATAGAGATTTCCCTTGTTTCACCTGACTTCATCCTTGTTTTTAGTTCATAAGCTGATAAGTTGATTGCCCACAGCCAAGTTGATCTTCATACCCCCTGGATTAAGAGACTGTATCAGAAACCCCTAGATATTTACTAAATCTAATTTATATCAATCTAACTCCTTACCCAGGAGGAAGCTCAAGAAAGTCAGAGAGTAAATCATAGTGATAGTAACTAACCATCCTTGATTGGTGAGTGCACTCTGAGATCTTGCATTGTAGAAGGTGCTATGACTATATATTTTGCATGATAATCCTAAGAATTGACATCTATGGAGGTGGGAAGGTTGCTTGAGCTATTAAGAAGGTGCTGTAGATTTTGACATGATTGTTACTCTAACCTCACCTACTACCTTCCTCTATTTTATTGAAGCCTCTGCTAAGTAAAGCCAGGAGATGTAGTTGTCCAAAGTCAAAGTAGAGGAAGAGACTGAAAATAGAGTCTAATGAACAGTCCAGCTGTAGTTTGGACAGTTGGATGTGGGTGGAGGAAGGGAGCTCAAGGATCAGAGACCATAAAAGAATCAATTTAAAGACAAGGAGCAGAAACTAGGCCTTATGCACTGTATTGATCTGCTTTTGATTGCTTCCATAGTGTACCACCAATAGGTTAACCATGTATAGCAAACAGGCTTACTCAGCTTACTATTTTGGACATTCAGAGAATGATGGCAAGAACGTCCCAGTCTTGGACAAGACCTCATGCAGATGACAATGACAGTTCATGTGAGACCAAATGGTCATGACTAAGCACGAGAGCAGAGTGACACTGGAGAACAATGTTCCCAGCGATCCCAGCACTTTCCATTAGACTCCACTCCCTAGTGTTCCATGAGCTGTGGTATGACCACACTGAGTACCAAGCTTCTAGCCCATTCCAGTACATGATGCAACAACACCCAAGCCACAACAGCACCTTAAGGCAGAGACTGGAGCTTTCTGCCCCCTTCTTCATGTTTTTGAAGGTCTTTGGAAATAATTTTGACAAGAATAGTTGATAGTCAGGGAGAGTCTTCCTCCTTGACTCGGTAGCAGGAGGAGACACTGACTAGGCTCTTTTGAAGTTATCCTGAAGCATGGTGATGGAATCTGGAAAGCGTATAAAGCAGCAACATGGGACAGAGTTGAGGAGACATTTCTGGAAGTCTGGAGTGTCTGACACAGAAGGAGCGAGCCAAACCGAGGCCTTGGTGACTACTGGGTGCCAATCGGAGTATTCAGGACATTGGACGTGACCTCTTATTTGCAGACCAAGGTTTAGTGTTCAGTGTCTTCTTTTGACTGGTGTCATTTACAGATGACATCTCCCTTTCCAGAAAAAGTTTTTCTTGATTGCATATGAATAGAAGGCCAGAAGGAATGCTGGGCTGCACTGCTCAACCAGGGACCAGGCAGGTGAGTAGCCATGAAGAACTTAATCTCCAAACTGTAAGAATTCCAAAGAAATCGCTTAATTTATTAGTACACAAAAGCCGTTGTGCAATTGATAGTAACAAAAACCACTTCTGCATTTTCCTAGATCTACTTTTGAGCAGCTCAGTGTTTTCATCATAATATTTACTTCTGGGTAAATAGGCTAAATTCTCCAATTCTGATACAAAACAGAAAGATCAGAGAATGAAAATAAATAGATGACATGGCTGTTTAAAGATAATGTTCAATGTTTTCTAGCAACATAAATATTTGATTGTAAAACTTTCAATATGTTGTGTCTATTAACTAGTAATGTACAACATCTAAATAACTCATCCAGCTCACGTGGGCTCCAGTCATTCAGGGGGACAGAGGGAAGGCCAGCCTGGGGGGAGACCAAATTCTTCTCACAGCACATCCCATAGCTGACCCCAGATGATCTATCTGTACCGTCTGGAGCCTTTTGGCTAGGATCTAGTCACAGACAAAACAGAGGGTTAAACAGGGCCCTTGCGTACACAAAAAATTTCCCTTATTTGATTTGGACCAGTCTCTCTTCCAACCTAGAGCTTTGACATGCTAGGTAATCATCCTGCTACTGAGTTATATCCCCAGCTTTTAGCTTTTTGAGTTAAGTCTCAGACTCACGATCCTCCTACCTCCACCACCTGAGTGCTAGGATTACAGAATCAACCCTCTGTGCTGTCAACTCCTGTTAAACCTTTGCTCAGTTTGGCTGGTACATGGCTCATGGACTTTTGTGTTTAGGGTAGAGAAAGCTAGATGACATTTCTGGAACACCATGAATGATGTATTTGGTTTTACTCTGAAAGTCCATCCAACACATTGTCATCCAGTCTCTCTCCATGCTTAACCCTGTGATCAGGTTCACTCTACAGTCAAGTGGCCTGAATCTGGGAGACCTCTCACATTTCTGCATGTGTGTGTGTCTGTACACACATGCACATGTGCATGTTCATGCATACGTAGGTGTGCTTACCTCTGTAGTCAGGTGTGGAGCCCAAATGATGGGATGTTTTGTCCTCAAGCACTTCTCCACTTCTTTTTTGACGAGCTCCATCATTGACCTGGAGTTTACCATTCTGGCTAGGCTGACTGGCCTGTGAGCCTCTGGGATCCACCTATCTCTGCCTTGTGGCAATGGAGTTACAGAAGTACATCACACTTGGGTTTTTGATATGGGTCGTATTACTGAAACTCAGCTCCTCACACTTGCACGGCCGGTGACCCATATCCCCAGCCCTTTCCTAATCTCTCAGCCTTGGTTTTTTGTTGCCTGTAACAAGGGACAAACACAACAGAATGTGCCTCACCCTTCTTCTAGGTGAGTGATGGGTATAGTCAACGAGGCCACAAATCCTGACCAGACACCAAATCTACTGGTGGCTTGATACTGACCTCCAGTTTTTGAGTCTGGAGAGGACTGAGGGACAAGACACTAAGTGCTGCATTGACTGGACAGGATGCTCTGCCCACGCTTGGCATCCTGCGAGCCTGTCTGGAGGGCCCCTCAGTGGGATGGATGTTTTCAGACCTTGCCCATGTTGCAGATGGTTCTACTGAGCCTTGTATGAGTCTCGATTACAATGTCCTCATGAACCTCTGGCTTCAGTGAGGAGAGTGAGAGAGGAAGCCAGTGCAGCTGACAGTCACAGGGGTCCACTCCTTTGAAGTAATGGAAAGAGTGGAGGCAAGAGCAGTGTTTCTTCTCTCTCTCTCTCTCTCTCTCTCTCTCTCTCTCTCTCTCCCTCTCTTTATCATATGAATCTGTGAATCTGAACCCCATCATCTTAGCTTCTTTTGGCACTGCTGTGATGAAATTCTCAGACCAAAATGATTTAGGAGAAAGGTTTTATTCCAGCTCACAATGTGAGGCACAGTGCATCATGGGAGGGTAAATAAGACAGCAGAAGTTTGAAATAGCTGGTCACATCACATCTGTGTTCAGAAGAAAAGAGCAATGAATGAAGGCAGGCCCAGCTCTCACAGTCCAAGATCCTACTTGGGGAATTCACCAACAACAGGGGGCAAGTCTTTCCACCTCAACCAATACCACCAGTCAGCACCCTGCTCCAAGCATGGCCATCACCTGCTCTCACAGTGATTGTAGATTCTGTCCAATTGGCAGTACTAACTAACTGTAACATCCATTAACAATAAATAACATGGAGGTCATATGTGGATTCTTGCCAGCTTTAAAAATGACACAATACACATTTTCACATTTGTAAAGACACATCCCTGCTATTTGGGTGATTGCAAGGATCAAAATCTGAAACAGGCAGAATGATGAATATCATTAAAGTCCCAGTTTCAGGGAGAGTGGCAATGAGCTTACAGCTCTTTGTAGGTGACCTATTATCTAACCAGTCCAGCACACTTCAAGTCTCTTGTGACATTTGCTGATTGAATGGGTGAGTTCCCACCATTCAGTACCCTAAGCCAAGTAGTGTTTAGCAAAATGAGATGAACTTCCAGAGTGAGGATCTGGATTTGATCTGTCACTTTTGTGTGTGTGTTTTCTTTATTACTTTTCTTTTCTTTCTTTTTTTTTATGTGGGGGCTGTGTGCTGGGGATGGGAGTCCTTGGTGTTTTCAAAGTCTGTTCCTGCTGTTTTGAGACTCTCAGAATTCCTGAATCCTGATTAAAGAAGGCTATTGAATTGCCATTGGGTAGAATACTGTGACCTTCCAGGCTTGGCACTTCATCTCTGATGATAGAATTCCCATGAAGAAAGGCATATTGTAGATACTATGTCCTCCAGACTCAGAAACAGTAAAATTAAAAAATAAACAAATAAATTCACGATAAGGACCTTGAGTTAATTAACTAAGAAGAAAGTAGCTTGGAAAATTGGTGTGTCTAGGGCATTAACTGTCCTGCCACTCGTCAGTGTCACTCAGAGATGGCCATGACCGGCAGCCCACACAAAGTCAGATCAGAGTGGTCTTGCTTATATGCCACTTTGCAAATCTTTCTTTTCCTTCCTGTTTTATGAAGCAGCGTAGTAAAAGTATTCATGATATTCAGAGGCCTCTAATCTATTAGACTTTACTATTCCTTGTATTCTCCTGTACCTGAGTTTAGAACTGAGTAGGTTCTGCCATAAGCACATCTCCACCCATTGCCCCCCACATTGAACATTCAGTGTCTAGTGCAGAGGAGAAAAATGACATGCTACAAAAGAGTCTAATGGGAAATTGTATCACAGAACACTGAATACAGAAGGGTTGTAAGACTTGTCGGCATGTACAGTCCACACAGTGCCAAGTTTATGAAGGCAATGAGGGAATACTTCATGTGAAGATTAATACAAATGTGTGATGTACTTACCATATTTTATGAAACACAATGTGAGCATTTCCCCCCATTTTTTACTGTTACCGAAAAAGTAATGCCTTTCAAAATAGGTGGAATATCACCCTGGAATTGGCAGAGATTTTTTGTTTCGTTTTGTTTTGTTTTGTTTTTAGCAGGATATAAAATGATGGTTGATATTATACTCAAAAGTGGTATGCGGTAAATCATTAAAACTAAGATTTGTTATCAAATAGCAGTGCATAGTACAGCTTACATGGGCATTCAGAAGAAAATTTTGGGACTCTAGAGATGGCTCAGTGGCTAAGTGCATGTACTGCTCTTGCAGAGAACCCGAGTTTGGTTCCCAGAACCCATATTAGGTAGCTCACAACCACCTGTAACTCCAACTCTAGGGACAGTGACACCCTTTCCTATCTGACCACTATGGACACCCGCACTGACATGTATCTTCAAACAGACACACAAATACACACATAATTAAAAATAAATAAATGTATAAAATCCTCTTACCAAAAAAACAAAAAACAAAAAAAAAAACCAAATTCTTGCAGATTGGGCTAGGCAACATTAGAGGAGAAAAGAATTGCTGGGGGTTGAGGAGAGAAAACCATGTAGAAATGGATGGCAGGGCTTTTCTAATGTTAGCTGAGGAAAACACAGAAGTAGAAATGATGCATATTTCACAGATTCCAGCAATGTAAATTTTATTGGAATGGAGAATGTGTCATGTGACTGCTCAAAGCAGCACAGGTCATGTGTGTAATAATGGTGGGATCGTAGGGCATATGTGTAATAATGGTGGGATCATAGGGCATATGTGTAATAATGGTGGGATCGTTCAGATTTCAGAAGGATTTAGGCAGCAAGCTGGCACGTGGATTTCATCTTGCATATCTTGTATACATATACTGAGCAAACTAAATAAAATAGCAAGCTAAAAATATCACTCTTAAGAAAATCAGTCTGTGTATGTGTGTGGGGGTTGAAGTGTATGACACTGGATGTAGGGCATGTAGTCAGGAACTTCTTCATCTTTCAGCAAAAACAGAGAGCAGGGTTCCACCTGGGTGGTAGGAGCAGGAAGGAGGATGGACTTGAAGGCATTGATTGTTGACATCTGTTAAGTTTACTTATATATTTAAAAATTTAATTGCATGTATATGTATGTATCTATGTGTGATCATGTGCCCCTTGAGCCCAGAGGCATTGGATTCCCAGGAGCTGGAGTTACAGGTGGTTGTGAACTGTCTACTATGGATGCTGGGTGCTGAACTTTGGCCTTCTGCAAAAGAAGTACATGCTCTTAGTCCTAGTTTAGTGACTACTAAACTATCTCTCTAGTCCTGTCTCTTAAGTTTTTGTTAAGAGAGTCAAGACCATTATTTTCAGAAAAAGAATTTCTTACCTATTGAGTCATCTATCCAGCCCTCAGATGAAATTTAGCTGTCTGAATATTGCTCTTATCTCTCATCATTGTAGGTTTTACACGGGCCTTCTGCATTCTTGTACACTTTCCGTCTAGATTTATCCATCTAGATTTGTGTGTGTTTTCTCTTTTCCTCCCTGGTATACTTTGCAGGTGACTGGGAAGGGGACTTAGTCTTCTCAAGTCTGCAATATTGATCTGTATCACTATATTATTTTCTTCCGAAATTTGCACACATGGTCCTGGAATTTTCAGTGTTGCAGAGAATTAAATGTTGTCATGCTTTAAATGAGAATGCTGCTCATAGGCTCATCCACTTGCATGCTCGGTTCTCAGTTGGTGAACTGTTTAAGAACGATTAGAAGGTTTAAGAGGTGTGGCCTTGTTAGAGGAAGTGTGACACTGGGGATGGGCTTTAAGGTGCAAAAAGCCAATGCCAGATCCAGTCTCACTTTCACTGCTTGCTGCCTGAGGATCAGGATGTAAAGCTCTCAGCTGCTGCTCCAGGGCCATGCCTGCCTGAGTGCTGCCATGCTTTCCCTCAACAACCCATGATGATAACAAATAAACCCTGGGAAACTGTAAGAAAGCTCCCAGTGAAATGTCTACTTTTATAAGAGTTGCCTTGGTCATGGTGTCTTCTCACAGATATGTGAAAAGACACCGTGTGTGTGTGTGTGTGTGTGTGTGTGTGTGTGTGTGTGTGTGTGCGTGTGCGCACTTGTGTGTATGTATGTATGTATGTATGTATGTATGTCTCAGTTTATATTATATAATACCTGGTGAAAGCTTTCAAACTAAAGGGTCCCATTTTTTTTCCCAGTTCAGGATAACTTTTTTTCATTTCTTTGGCCATTTTTTAAAAATACTCTGACCTCTCAAGAATTCTTGTTACATATAACACCAACATCTGGGTCATTCTCTCTGTATTTCTCATCTTCTCAATCCTTTATCATGTTTGTCTCTTATACTCCCAATTATGGGAAGACGTCTTGTACCATAATTAAATTATTCCATTTTATTTGAAATCCATTTGCTCTGCACAACATTCATTTCATTTTAAAAGGTATCTGCTATTTTAAAATTGCTAGTAAACATTTTCTGAAGCCATTCCTGCCTTTATGGGACATATTTTATAAATGTGGACTCTCCCTTAATTGTCTTGAGTATGTTTCAGAGAGCTCAGGTTGCCCACAATTGTTCCAATAACTGCTGTTGAATTAATGCCCCATTCCCTCCCACTAATAGACAAGGTACCGTTTTAAAGATCATTGAGTATTTGTGCATGTTTCCTTCCTCAGTCATGATCATTCTTGCAGATAAATTACTTTTCCAGGTTTGAGAGATGAGAACAGTTCTGCATTGGTCTTCATTATCATAATTAAAAATTCCCAGGCAGGTTGACATTATAAAGAAGAATGGTTTATATATCTCAGAGTTTTGGAGAATCAAGAACCATATCAGCTTGGCTCTGGTGAAGACCTCATGGGAGGTGACAGAATCATGTGCAGGAATGGCAATCATGGGCTTTTCTAAGTCTTCATATGATGGTACAGAGTCTAGGAGTGAAAAAGCTTCTTACTTGTCAACTTGGTTGGTTGGTTGATATGAAATGTTCTATGCCCCAGGGCTAGTCAGTCCAGTTTCATGGTGCAAAAGGACTGACCCTCCACTGCCATGTCTTCAGACACTTGCCCCCTCGAGCTCTGTCTATACAGAGAGTGAATGAGAGAATGGAGCAGGGAGAAGAGTCCAATGCAGATGAGAATGAAGTTCAGAGACTAGGGGCCAAGCCTTCAGAGAAGACGAGCCTACAGACATCTTCACATAAGGAACGAAGCACCCTGCTCCTCACAAAGTGTTGCCTTTCTCTCAGTTACACTACTTTAGAAAACTGTTCACAAAATTAGCATCTTTAATTCCTCTGACAGCCACAGTTGATTCAACTGCTCATTCTGTTCCTTTCTAATTGCACAAAATTTATCACTCTAAATAAAAAGGGCCACTGGGTAGTACTACTCCAGTTTTCCCAAAAGAATTATAATTTAGGCAGGCCTCTTGATTATGTTTAAAATTGGGCAAACAATTGATTTTAAGTGATTGATGAGTTAGAGTTATTCCCATAACTCTAACATTTGTAGCAAGACTGACTTTAGGATGGCTACATAAATATTTGTGTCTCTGACTTACCCTTGGCTCAGTTTGCGATCACAGAGGTTTTCTGAGGCTATGCTGTGTGAGATAAGGTGACTGACAACACTGGCTTATCCAAATACAAGCACGGTGGTAGTGGCAGCATACACAGGGAGTTCTTCCTTCATTAGATACTTACAGGAGCATCTGTCACTTTGACACTGAGGAGGCAAGGGTCACAAAGTGTAGCCTCTGCCCTCAAGCAAGTACAATGAGCTTGGAGAAGTTCCTTCTCTTCCTTGAGCCTCAGTCTCCATGCCTATAAAATATGATTACTAAATCCTGCCTGACTACTCCCAAGTCTCACTTAAAAGGGAAGTTTAAACGCATGCGAACAGGAACAGGAAGTCCCAGGTCCCAGTTAACACGAAATCATGGCTCCCTGGTCTGGCTCTTACAGCTAGAAGGGCTCTCTTGTCTTTGCAGTGGGCATCTTTGGTCTATCTTCTACCTGAGGCTGTGCTCTAGGAAAGCTGCGCTTTCTGTCTGCCTCCTTCCCCACATTCCTATCCAGCTGTGTTATGGCTTCTGTCTTTCACTGTGATTGTGGGAAAGAAGAATACAAATTCTGAATCACAGGAACAAGGAGGGTTGCCGTTTGTACTGCTTTATTAGGTTCCTCTCACTGCAAGTGTTTGGAAGAAAGACCCTGTAGAGACCATGTGTTCAGTGTTCAGTATCCCCCAAAGGTCTACATGTTCAAGGTAGTGATTTTAGGAGATGGCAGAACTTTTGAGAAGGTGGAGTCTTATGGGGGAACCCTTTGATCCATGGAAGGCATGTCTTTCACTTCCTGGTCAAGAGGTGAATAGTTACCCTGCTGTGACCAGTGGCCTCACCAAAGGTCCAAAACATGGGTTTGTTGATCATGAGAATAAAACTTCTAAGCCTGGGTAAGATAGAATTAGACTTATCTTTGTAAATTAATTGTTTTAGGCATTTTATTATGGTAACAGTGAGCAGGCTGATATGATGATCCACTCAGGATAAATTTACTCAACAAGTCCCTCAAGACAATTAGATTTACTTGAAGAGATCTATTACCTTCCATAAGACCATCTGTTGACACTAAAGGAGGGTCTTGCATGTGTCAGATGCCTCTGTGAGAAGCCTCATGAGTTCTCATAGCTACTGAGCTCTGTGGTTGAGAAAAACAAAACACACACACACACACACACACACACACACACACACAAAACAAAAACAAAAACAAAACAAAGCAAAACAAACAAACAAAAAACCCCAAGAGGTGTGCAGTGACCCGTTCAAAGTCACAAGGGTCTGTTTGACTGCATGACTCAGTTGTTTGCCCCGTCCATCTGTCTCACTATGTCTCTGGGCTCCTGTTCAGTTTACAGAGGAGAGGTATTCATGGGAGCCCAGCTTTAGGGATGAGAATACTTTCTTCTGTTTGGAGCCCAGATTTTGAACCACATCACCATCTCTTTACTCCCGGAGGAGTCAGCCCTTGAAGAGGATATGGACATTGGAAAGAGAAGAGAATAAAGGGCTTGGATTCCTGTCCCATTTTCTACTAATTTTCTGTGTGGTCTTGGCCAGAACATCCTAATCCCCATCTTGGTTTCCCCCTGTGGGAGGTGAGAGCACTGGGTTTCACGCTCAAGAGTGGCAAAAATGCAGGGCGCTCTAGACACATCACTCCTCTCAGTGTCTTCTCAATGGCAGCTCTGTGGATTGACATAGTGCCCTGGAGAGGAAGAAGGGGCCGGCACCATTCTTAGTTCCCTTCTGCCTATTAGCTGGCAAAGCATCAGAACACAAACGCCTTTGTGTGCAGCTGTTAATCCAAACACACTTTGAAAGGCGTGCCTGTTGCCAAAACTTTATATTTATCCCAAGAAAAATTAGATATTTTTGGATTATCTGCACATGACTCACCCGCCTTGCTTCAGATAAATAGCCATCACACGTGTGCAAACCTATGTGCCGGACAGCACACTGGTCACACCTCACTCCACAATTCTGTCTGTGCCCATGGAGGCCCTGTGTGGTCACTCTTCCCTAACAACTTCAAAGTGTATACATGTGGATCCAGGCCTAGATTCCGGCTCCCAGGCTCTCCAGTTCTGTAGCTCTGGGTAAACACAATTAACTTTCCTTGAGCTTCAGTTTGAGTTTGTGACAAATGGGGAGAAGTAACAACTGATTTGGAGGGGTTTATCTGGATTAAATAGAATAATTGCCATGTCCAGATATGGGTTGACCTGAAAAAATATGTTTAAGGAGGTAACTAGAGAAATGAGGGAAATGTGTATAGATTTACCTCAATCTTTAGCATGTTTTGTCCAGGGATAGCTAAGTCGGAGAGAGAAGTGACCATGGCAGCAAGCTTCTGTTAGCGTGTGTATCATTGCTGTAGAGAGCAGCCAGGGACGGAGGAAGCACCACTTGGTGTCAATATGACTGGGAGATATGTAAGCATCTCTTTTTAAACCTTGCAGAACACCAGAGCAGTGAATGTGGAGCTGGGTTGCATGAGGCCCTGGGACACCGGTGTGTTACTCTGCTCTGGAGGTATCTGTTTCTGCCTCAAAAAAAAAAAAAAAAAAAAATATATATATATATATATATATATATATATATATATACATATCCTGCCTGGCAAACATTTTTTAAATTTTGTGTCACAGTATGTAGATTTTCCTGGCATAATCACTCCACCACACCAATTTTTAAAGCACCTGCTGTACTTACAGAAAATACCATAGGAGAGAATGAATGGAAAGTGTAACTCAGAGGCGAGCATCCATCTTGGATACAGATAGCAAAGTGATTGCTTCTGGCTGGGGCAGAGAGGGCCTGGGCCAGGGAGAGGAAGGCTGTTGTTGGTGTCGTAGGAGCACTAACTGGCTTTGATCCGTGGTGGCATGGGAGATGGATACATCCCACAATGAACTATGACTATGGGGTGGTTGAGCCTCTTGTATGCACTTACTTTCTGCCCTATCGGAAGCAGCCTGGAGGGCTTGTATCCTCTGTTCATTTTCCTGGTTTCCCCACCTTCCATAATACCCTATCTTAGTTTCTTACTATTTATGAAACTCTGGACTTTGAGATGCCAGATTCCCTCTGTCAGTGGGTTACAAACAGTTGGAGTCACTTGGGCAGCACAGATAAAGCCCATGAGGCTGATATTGAGATATTGTGTCTGAATGAGCTGTGGATTCCTGAGCCCTGGCTGACAGATGACGCCTGGCTCCTGATAACTGCCCCTCAGGGCTTCCTCCTTGGCTGAAAAGAGAAGCATAGCAGGCTGCCGGTCTCTAATTGTGCCTAATCACAGATGTTTAGAAACAGCTAACAGAGCAGACCTCACACACTATGATTACTACCAGGAAGCGGCCAGTTGGCTCTGCGTCAGTCAAACGATAGAGTGTTGACGTATCTGAAAGGTGGTGACCACACTGACTGGGCAAAAGACAGAAAGAAGGAAAGGGAAGGACAAAGTCTCACCTACTTCATGAGGCTTCAAATCTGGTCATGAAAAGTCAAGATGTTTTTGCAACAGTCTGCTGGAAGGTGTCAGGAATGGGGAGGGCCAAAATAGGGCTGAGGTACTAAGAATATCACCTAAACATCTGCTGTTTGATGGCTACTAGGCTGAGATTTTTACCTGGATAGCTCACTTACCCCTCACAGTAACCTAGTCAGAGGAGACACTGTTGTCATCTTACAGCAAATGCAAACAGAGACCCAGAAGCTAGGAATGTTGCCCAGACTCATACTTTTAGTAAATTGTGGGGCTGAACTTCAAACTCAGCTTATCCATTATGTAAGTGTTCAAAACAGCCATGTTGTCCTCCCTATTTTTTGCTGCTGACCCTGATAAACACAGTGTTGGGTTGAGATGTAAAAGGCTTTCTGGGAATGGCCGAGGAATAATTCCTTTAGGAGTGACTAAGTTAAGGAGCCTGACCCAATAGCCTTATCAGGTTCCAGAAGCTTGCCTTGGGATAACTTTTGTGAGTTTCCAAAAACACTCATCTATCAAAACACATAACATAACATAACATAAAAGTATGCAAGCTAATGCAAAAAGAATCCATGTTAAGAAAAAGAAACTTAAAAAATTTAAATACTGTAAAGACAAAATCCACTACACTATTTATTCAACTCATTCATGGCATGCTAATCCTGGCCCTGTCGCAGTCTGTCTTTATTTAATATTTTACCATTACGTTTTTTGCATGAAAAATTTTAAATATTCCTTTAAAACATTAGCCATCTTGTTTCCTGGGATTTTAGGTGCTCCCTTATATTTTATATCTGAAGAACACATCATTGACTCAGACCTAGACCTGAGTCCCAGGAGCCCGGGAGCATAGAGGACCCTTCAGAGCTGCCCTGATGCTGGACTCCTTTACTCTCTGTTCTCTAAGACCAGCAGTTGGTAGTCCATGTTCTTGGTGAGCAGATGTCAATCCTGTGTTAGGTACAGCCCAGTGAAATGGGCTTCCCAGGACTCCTGACAGCTGGGGGCTTTAAGAGTCACAATACTTATATGTGCCACGGTCCCCAACAGAATGGCCTGGAGTCCTGGCTTTTCTTTGCTGTGCCCTTCTCTGAACTAGGGATCAGAACTCCTGTGGATGGAAACCTGCATGAAGTACAGTGCCTTCAACACATGATGAAACATCTGGTTTTCAATAGCGATGAGATTAATGTGTATGAATTTAGCCAGCTGTGGTGGTACAGACCTATAAGCCCAATGTTTGGAAGACTGAGATAGGAAAATTGAGAGTTCAAGGCCAGCTGGACCACATTGTGATAACTTCACTTACACAAAATAAATAAGGTAAAATAAAACAATACAAAAAAGTGGCCTGGATCAGTCTGTATCAGCCCCCAGCTTCACTGTGCAGATCCCTACTGGTAGCAAACCCTATATATTAGATTTTTCTCCATGTTGTCTCATGGAGAGCTACTGTAGAAACTCTGGATGCTGACTTCAAAATTCAGAGACATTTTTCTTGTAACTTCTCAGTTGGAACAAAAAACAGAGGGAAGAAGCAGGTCCCAGTGCCCTGAGTGTGCTCAGGAACAGGGGTGGAGACTGTGACTGGGCTCTTGGAGACTCACTCTATCACTGAAGGTGTCAGGCTCAAGAGAGGTAGGATCCATGATCCCAGAACTCACAGTCTGAGGTCTGGGTTGTAGGGACTGACTTTGCTGGATCTGAGAGATGGCCTGTCACATGCCCATAGACACGAGGAACAGATAAGGAACGTAGAGCCTGGATGTGGGCACAGGGGATTGACACAATGGGGGTGGTTCTGTTTAAGGGACAGGTCCACTTTCCGGACCCTTCAGTCACATCTCTCACCAAGGGCACAGGCTTCTGAGCCTCACTGTTTTGGTTCAAGTCTCCTCTCGACTTGATGTTAGCATACTGATTTTGGATGAGTTTTTAACCCCTCTGTGATTCACTTCTTCAGAGAAGGCAATAACATGGACTAGACTGGTTGTTAGATCGAAAGAAAGAGTTATCATGTGAGAAGCGCAGAGCAGAGCCCACACAAAGGTGTTTGTTTCTTCCAGATGCTTCCCCTGCCCCCTTGTGTCCTCCTCCTATTTACTTCTTCCCTTTCTGTCTTTCAGTCTTTGTTCTTCCTTCTCTTTTCTTCAGTGCGTGTTCACTCAAAGCTAAAATTAAATAAGAAATTAAAGTTGACAGACATGTCTTAAATGTATTATTTAAAATGCGGCATCTTTCGTGTTTAATTTAAAATCTAGTCGGGGAAGTATTCTACAATCTCCTTCAATTGTTTCTCTTTTGCTTGTTTCTGGTCCTCTAGTGAGATTTTCCCATGACTGTGTAACTTCAAATAGAAAACCTGGTTCCTAAGCTTGACTTCTGTTCTCATTACCTCATCATTAAATCCCAGTCAGCTTTCTCTGGGCCCTAAAGTTACCTCGATTAGACTGCACTACGGCATGGCTGCATATACAGAGATCCACTCAGGCCGCAGTAAAGGTTTCCGTTTTCTGAGAAATCTTATGTTCACTCTTCGGGAGAGTAGGGAGAAATTCTTTTTTATTAAAAAAGTTATTTTCGTTTAAGGAACACACCATTTCCACAAATAATGAGGCTTAGCCAAATGTCACAGGGAACAGGCAAACTCGAGGGTGAGAGATAGTAAGTCTCTCCTGTCCTATTCTGATCCAGCTTTGCTCTGATACTAGCACTTGTTTTGTGAACACTTACCACACAGACACACCAAAAAGGCTCCTTGTGCAGGGTTGTTTGTCTTGGGTGTGGGGATCACTGCACTGGAACTCTTCCCAAAATTGAGGGATTTTAAGTGCATCGTGGGGTCGTGTTTTGTTCTAGAAACACATCTGTAAATGAATTTAGCCATTCCCAGGCTCCCCTTAGCACCTTCCAGGGAGGTATGAATGTGCCTTAAATTCTGTCTTGTACAGAATTACAAGGTCTCTACCTTGGGAATCTCTGAGTCTGAGAGCTGAAAGCTTTGGTGTTGGGGCAGATGAGAGGTTTGTTTGTTTTTATTGTTGTTGTCTTGTTTTGTTTTTTTGTTTTTTTGTTTTTTTTTGGTCTAGGAAGCACATTTGACTTTAAAAGTGAGTTTAAGACACCATACCCTTATGGGACGTACAGCTTGAGCTTCCATTTCTTCCTCACATCTGAGGAAAGCAAGCTTACCTACCACAGTAAGGCTAAAAACTTTCAGCTTATTTTTATTCATAGAAAGCAGCATTCTTTTCTAAATCCTGGTTGTTTTGTATGTCCACTGGTAAGCAGACTTTCATAAAGGCTCTTATATCTAAGACATGGAATCCAGGCAAACGGGAAGCTTTGGAAGACGCAGCAAGGGTCCCTGTACTCACTGTCAGCGAGACAGGCTAGTCATTTCCTAAAATAACCACCCAAGCCTAGTAATTGCTCTGTTATCAAGCTCTGGACACTAGTACATTTGACGGGTTGTGTTGAACTTCTGTGAATCCTTCTTCAAAAGCAGGGAACCAGCTCATTTCCCTATAGCTGGCGTTTCATGCCTGTGGGTTCTGCATCCATGGAAGCAGCTATGCAGCAAAAACATTTGAAAAATTTATATTGCTTCTTCCTGGGTGTGGTAGCATCATGGTAGTCAGGAACAGGGGCAGATGGACCACTTCAAGTTAGAGACCAGCCTGGTATACAAAGGGATTTCTAGATTAGCTATGGTTAAAGGGTGAGACACAAACACATAAGTAAAGAATCAAATCAAACTAAAACAAAGGTGAACTGAACAAATTTGCTTTTGTACTGAACATGTTCAGATATTACCCCTTATTATTCTATAAACAATGCAGTGTAATGATTTGCATGGTATTTATGTACTTTTGGGTATTAAAGGTAATATGGAGATAATTTAAAATATATGGGAGAATGCACATAAGTTCTATCATTTTATTTGGCAGAGAGGAGCATGTGGATTTTGGTGTCAGTGGGGGTTCCTGAAGCTAATCCCAAGGATGTTGAGAGACCAGGGAACTTGGACTGCAAACCTGACTGATAGTAACTATCTGGAATGGTCAGATAAGTTTGCAAATGGGAGCTACTTATTGAAAGTGGTAAAAAAAAAAAAGTTAAGAACCTGGATCACTGAATACACTGTGGTTCCCCCATGCTAGTCGTCAGCTGTCTCCCTCTGGACTCTGTTTATGGTTATTCTACTATTATCAGTGTGTTTTACTTCAACAACAATAACACCCTAATTCTAATAAATGCACTGTTCTCTTCCCATACCTGCAGAGATCTGACTCTTGCCTTGCTTAAGAAGACCACTTTGACTCCAAGGCTGTATTGAAATTTTCTTCAGGGCTTATCTTCCCTTAGGGCAGCTCCAAGCATATCAGGCATTCCAGGCAGGGTATGGCATTGGTAACCCACAGGTCATCAGCTTGGTGGAAATTTCCAGTTGGCATAGTTTCACAGTGGGGCTGGTGCTGCTTCTACAAGGTCCAGGAGAACCCCAAAACTCTACATTTGAGCCACCATTTGTCGACCTGTCTCTACCTGACTGATTGAATAATGGATCCATATATCCTTGGCTCCTCCTACTGCTATAAATATTCTAGCTATGAGATGCATTCACACAGTTTTCTTTTGGTTGTCATCTGACTCTTACGGCTATTAGACTTTTCTGCAATGAAAAACAAATAGAACATTAGGATGAAGCCAGGTCTGCCACAAATGAAAAAAAATTTTTTTTCTTTTCCCTTGAATGTTTTTCTAGTGACTCCTTCTGGAATGTTATTTTGAACTTGCAAAGGTTCTTAAAAAAAAAAAAACTCTGTGTATTTCTTTTAAGCATCCCTTGAGAAAGTCAGATTTAAACTTAGCAAACGCATTGGCTTTTTAAAAGCACTTTCTTAAAATAGTAGCTGTCAATCTTGGTGGGAAATCTTTAGGTGCCCCAATGGCCAGAAATAGAAATGTTAATGGAAATGCCATTTGCAAAGACACTGGTAAGGAACCCAATCAGTAAAGACAGGAAGCTACAAGCTCTTCCAGGGTCATTCTGACTTCAGGAGCCCAGACAGGGGGAAAAAAGGCAGAAGAAAATAAGGGAACAGCAAGTTCTAATATTGTTTATGAGGGTGAGCAGAGCATGCGTGTTAGTACGTCATTGAAGGCATGACTACTTTGTAACCCTTAATGGAGCAGCCTTATCTTTCAAAGATTCCAAATGGTGTTAAATGAACCATCCTGGTAGGTCTGATTAGTTTTTGCTTGGATTTTACCATTATATTGTTCTTTCTTTCACTGGAAAAACTGATTTAAATTTGCATATAAGTTGTTAAGGCCATCTATATGTAAGGGACAGGGACCATCTGGCTATGTGGTCCAGACATTAGAATGGGGCCATGGGTAGTACAAGTCAACCAGCGTTGGCCAGATGTGTTAGCTCCATTCACGGAGGTGTGCTGCTGGTAGAGAGATAGAGTTCATGTTCAAGTTTCCCCCACCCCAAATGGAGAAGTTCCTGTTACTCTACCAGCCATGATCCTTCAAGCTGGGACAGAGCCCTGACTTTTGGAGGCAGTCCCAGCCCTCAGGCAGGGCTGATTACTAGAGAGCTCATCACTGGACTCAGCTGGAAACTTCCACCCAAAGGGATAGATGTTTTCTACTGGAGGACATCATAAATGTGGAATATGGATGGCCAGGAGATGTAGAGATGAGGTGTGACTAGAAGGCCAAGAGACCCATCTTTAGGACAGAGAGGAACCCAAGCTCAGCTCTCCCCTATAATCAGCAGCTGCTAGTTTGGGTGACCCTGATACTCAATGTTAGTGTTACAGGAAGGGCAATGATGAACTGAAAAAAAAAAATCACAGAATAGTGGTGGCACACACCTTTAAAACCAGCACTCTAGAGGCAGAGGCAGGTGTCTCTGAGTTCCAGGCCAGCATGGTCTACAGTAAGTTCAAGGGCAGCCAGGGATACACAGAGAAACTCTGTCTTGAAACATTAAACAGACAAACAAACAAACATGAAAACACTAAAAAAACAAAAAACAAAAAAACCCAAAAAACCTGTAGACAGTTTCAAACACACACACACACACACACACACACACACACACACACTCACACATATACATACCACAAACACACCGCACACATACACAAATGGACACACACATACACACACACACACACACACACACACACACACACACACACACCACACACAAACAGATAACTGAATCGAAAAAAATCTAGAGCCAGCTGATGAACTGGAAAATAGCTTCCTGTCCTGTGTACAGTTTCTTTCTAAGGTGAATCCAGAAATATCTTCAGGGTCTCCTTTTTACAACCTGAAGCAGGCAGCTCCTATTCTTTGCAAGTGCCCTGCCTTGCATTTTAGGCTGTGGCTTATGATTTGAGTTTGGCTCTTCATTTAGTATGTAGTTTTTGAGAGTACGTTCTGAGTGAGGTTTCTGGTGAGGAAGGAAGGCACACTCTCACCCTTGTAGAAAATTTTAATTGACAAAAGCTATACACATGATATTTTGAAACACTCGTCCTTGTTGAATAGCTTAATCCCTCTCACAGCATGGTTTGGTTTTTTTGTCGAAAACACTGTAAACCTATGCTCAATGATATTAGGCACAATGCATTGTTATCTATATTGTGTACAATAAATCTCTTGAAGTTATTCATCCCACACTTTTCTTCCCCCTCACAGACACCTCCCCATATCTCTTAACACCAGTCCTCCTTCCCACCATTTTCTAGGAGTCTCACACCTGTAGATTCCATGAATCCACGAGCCCCTGTGGAATTTATTGTGCTCTGTCAGGATGACTTCACTTAGCTGGCCTCTCAAGGTTCATCCCCATGCTTCAAAGGAAAGAATTTATTTCTCTTTAAAGGCTGAAGAGTGTTCCCATGGGGGTTCAGTTCAGGGGACCAGGTGAGTCAGGGGCCTGGGCATATCATATCTTGACTCAATCTTTTCAAGGCCTGATTGGGGAAACCCAGGAAATATGGAGCCTTTAAGTCTGGATAGGGTGAAACTTTAAAAAGGACAAGCTTTTGTTTCGCAGCTCTTATTTCTTTGTGTGTTGCCATTCATGTGTGCTACGACATGCTTGTGCAGGTCAGAGGACAACTTGCAAGAGTTGGTTCTCTCCTTCCACTCTGTCGGTCCTGAGGATCAAACTCAGGGTGTCAGTCACAGCAGCTGAGCCCTTACCCCCTGAGCCATCCTGCCTGCCCTCTGTTTCACAACTTCTAACCAGTGCAAATTTTAAAAAGGAAACTTCGTTGTAAGAGACAAAATGTCTCAATCATCCCAACAAGTCTGTTTTTTTTCTTTCGTTACCCATCTATCTCTTCTATTCATTTCAGCAATATTCATGCACAATAGGTAGTTTATTTTCTGTGCACACTGTGGGTACAAGGGGTCTTCCATATGTATTAATGCCATTTGTCCTTCCAATCTCCCATGCATTTCAGGACCTTCTCGCTCCATGGAGCATAGGGCCCACTTGAGATGCCATCTAGCCAGCTGCCATTTGGTCCTGCCAGACACTCTGTCCCTTGATGAGATTGTTCAGCAGCTCTCATGCCTCTGTCTCGCTTCCCCTGAGAAACAGGAGAGATAAGGCAGGCTTTCATACATTTGCTTGGCTCTGAGTGGACTGCACAACACCATTCGGGAACCTACTTCTGCTATCACTGTCAAGGGTGTCAGCTGTCCAGAAAACGGGGAGCAGAAAATAACATTGAGATTAGCTAAATGCACAGGGCCACAGTGAATGCTGCTGGGGAGGGTGGCTGAGAGGGCTCAGCACCCTCTACTGCCACACAGCACTGAGAAATCCACCCTGCTCTGCATGTTCTCTTTAGTGTTGCCCATACAAAGCCAGAAGGACCCACAGGATCAATCTGAATCCACCCTTGGAGAGCTCAGCTACTTTTCCTTGTTTCTCGTAAAGGAGATGAATCTTGTTTTATGCTAATGAGCCCTAGAAAGGGACAGCAATTCAGATTTCAGGAACTTTGTGTCCCACATACATACCTTGATCCCATTGCTTGAGTAAGTAGCCCTCTCCCAGGTCACTCCTTTGAAGCTCTTTTGTACATCTGTGTTTGCAATTCCACTTCTAGGACTGTTGGAACCTTTTGATTTTTATCTTTTCCTGGATGTTCTTCCTTCATATCTTGGCAGTCTCTGTCCACTATTCCATTCATCCAGGATCTTCCTGATATTTTTATTTATTGCCCCCACCCCTACCCCATGAATTCCTGCTTTCCAGTGTGGTACCCATTGACCTTTATCCTGCTAAGCGCTGAGAATGACCAGTGACATACAGGCAAGGGAGTGAAATCTGAAATGTATGAAACTGCAGTCCATACAAATTACAAAACCAAAGGCTTGGAAAACGTAGTCCTGACTAGTGAGTTGATCATTCATAGGTCTTTGACTATTTAACACCCAAATTCAATATGCTGAAATTAAAGATTTATTTTTAAAAATTTAAAGTATATGTGTGTTTGTGTGTAGGGGTGTGTGTGTGTGTGTGTGTGTGTGTGTGTGTGTGTGTAGGGATGTATGTAGGAGTATGTGTGTAGGTGTGTGTGTGTGTGTATGAGTGAGCCCCAATGATCCTCCTATCTCTGCCTTTGCAATGCTTATTTTGACAAGAGCACACACACATCACCACACCCAAATTTTTCTGTAGTGTTGGGGTCAAACCAGGGACCTCATGCTTATACAATGACACTTTACTGACTGAGCTATGTCACCAACTCAAAGATTTTTAAGGCTCAGTATGGAAAACACTGTAAACAACCTCCTTAATGTTTATGTCCATATTTTTATGGTGTTGACATCACCACATTTTGGATAAGTCTGATTGTATAGAACACATGAATAAATTCCTTCACCCTTTCACCCTTTCTCTTAATACAACTCTGAAGAATGAAAGACTACTTTGGAACCATTACTCTCTATATTTACCTTCTCAATACTGAATTATGTATTTGAGTAAATACTATCTTATATATATTACAAGTAGTCTGTATTTGCTTTCTTTTCCAGATAGTCTATTAGGATCTTCTATCTTCTTTCTTTTCTTCCATTTCTTCTCTCCCTGCCCCATGACAGTCTTGCTGGAACTTTTCAGGAACTTCTAGTTATCCTTCCCTGGCCTCAGGCGTACTAATATTTTATTTTATTTTCTCAAAAAGGTATTTGCATAGCCAGGCTGTAGTGGTGCACTCCTGTAGTCCCAGCACTTGGGAGGCAGAGGCAGGTGGATCTCTGTGAGTTTGAGGCCAGCCTGGCCTACAGACTGAGTTCTAGGACAGCCAAGGAGTAAACATAGAAACCCTGTCTCAAAACCAAAACAAAACAAAACCAATAAAAGTATTTACTTATTTTTATGTGTAAGAGTGTTTTGTTTATAAGTCTCTGTGGACCATGTGGATGTGTGTTCTGGGAGATGAAAGTTGCAGATAGTTGGCAAGCTGCCATGTGGGTGCTGGGAATTCAACCCCACTCTTCAGGAAGAGCAGCCAATGGTCTTATCTGCTGAGCCATCTTTCCAGCCCCCACAATATTATTTTCTTAACAATGTTGGGATTGAAACCTCCTAAAACTGATTTTGAAGAAGCATAGCACAATTTTAGGATCTCCAATAGAAAAATACAAGGACTTTGTCTTGGACAGTGAACTAATATTGCTAAGAACTAGACATGGGTGTAAGAAATGAATTATGGGATGCTTTCCTCCCTTAGCCTTTTATTCAAACCTTTCACTTTATGTCTAGATATCTGAGGTCAAGGACTTGACTCTCAGGACCCATCCCATGCCTATTTTCAAAATTAAAATTATAGAACCATAGTGAAAGTGCACAGTGAGCTGTCACTCAAAGAGATTTTTCCCTAGGTAAATGATAGTGGCCTCTGTGCCACCCAGAGCCAAGTGACACCAGGTATACAGCCCTACCCATGTGCTCTGTGGAAGGACACTGCTCTCAATTTGATTTATTTCTAGGTGTTCATTAATCTTTAAAAAACCTGTTTGGGACAACTAAGAAGTGAGAATAATATGTAATAATCTACAGACAGTAGCCACTGGAAGGCTGACTGGAGAAAGCCAGAGTTGGCCATTGTTTATTCAATATCCCTAGTGATGCATGACAAACCACGAGCTGATACTTTCTGGGTATGAGTACAGAGTTCCAAACTTACAAAAACCTACCCCACACCTTCATGTTTACCTTTCATTCATTTTAAATACCTTGCATGTGCAGATACTATTACAACCACTGGGACTACTGCAGTGAATAAGAGTCTTACTGTTTTCTGTTGCTATCATATAATACCCGAAGCCCACAATTTATAAAGCGAAGAGGGTTATATTGCCTTATTTTGTGGATTAGGGTGGCTAATATCTGGCAGTTACTTCTCAGGAGGGCCATGACTTTTCACCTCTTGGTAGAACGTGGAAGGGAGTTGGCAAGGTGAGGCGGCACGCACTGGTGGCCCAGCACCAGAGTCTGAGGGAGGAGGAATAGCATGAGCTGGGGCCAGGCTGAACTACAGAGTGACCTGCCTCAAGCAAAAAAGAAAACAGACAAAAATGAAAATGGGATGGTTCAGAACACACAAAACTTGAGGTTGCCTCTGCTTTGATCCAGTTCTTTGAGAACTGAAAAAAGAGAGGTGCCGGTCCACGCATGGGTGCTGCTACTGTGACAAAGAACTTTTTCCAAGGCTTACCTCTCAACACTGCTGCCTTGAGTAGTTAAGTTTCTGACACAGGAACTTTGGGGAAACACTTCCAGACCATAGTGAAAAGTAAGTTCCTACCAAGTTAATAAGCAATCACACATCTTTTTCAAGGGATCTAGAAGCCATGTTGATTTGGGCTTCAAATGAGCATTTGTTTTGGTTATTGTCATCATTTTCCTTAGAACAGAGAACACCAGATGCTAAGAGTGAGTGACTCACCTGGAATGAGCTAGAAGTCCGCCAGGATCCCCCAGAAGCTGCCAGGAGATATATACTTTGGGCTTTTCCATGCACACATCATAAAATGTGTCTCAGAAGCTCGGCTTGTTCTGTGTTCCCCTTAAAAGCAGAACAATTTTTTTCCTCTTGTGAAATCTTTTGCAAAACCCCAAATATGAAAAACAAGAGTGAGGCTGCTATATGCAGTAGCTGCAGCCCTGGACCCTGCAGCCTGCCCTCCCTCCAGCCTTGGACCTGCAGCCAGCCCTCCCTCCAGCCCTGGACCTGCAGCCAGCCCTCCTCCCCAGCCCTGGAACCTGCAGCCAGCCCTCCCTCTGTGTTCTTGATATTATTGCAGTTAGTGTCAAAGTCTGCACCCCTGACAGCCCTACCAAGCCAGCCTCAGCATCCATCCTCCATAAGACAACTGAGAGAGCAAAATTAATAGTGAAAGGCAGAAAAAGGAGACATATTCACTATAGCCACGGGGACAAAGATATTCAGAGGGGTTTCCACTTTCCCTATCTGTCTCTGGGATCCTGACATAGGAAGAGAATTTAAATACAAGGTAAGATCTGAGGAGATGGTTCAGTGGGTAAAAGTGCTTGCCATGAAAGCCTGCGAGCCTCAGTTGCATGCCAGGGTCCTGTGCAAAAAGCTGGATGCAATGGTTTATCCCTGGTGATTACAGAACTCTTATAGAAAGACAGAAAAAAAGAGACAGGAGAATTTCCCAGAAGCTTGTGGCCAGTTCTCCTGGAGCAAGTTATGTAGAAGCAGAAATATAGGAGACCTTGCCTTAACCAGGTGGAAAGTTGAGCACTGACTCCTGGAGGGTGTCCTTTGACCTCCACACGCTCACCAAGACACAGACAACCACATTAAATTAACTAATTGAAATAGGAAACAAGCTGTGTGCTTAATTCAGCAGCTCTGATGGAGGGCATCTTGCCCATCATTAGTCCATCACTGCCTTGACACTGATCTTCCCTCTAAGATGACCTGAGAGGTTGTTTACAATGTGACAAGTTCAACCTCTAGCTTGCACCAGCCTTTTCCTTCTCCCAGCATGAAGTTCCTGGGAGAGGGGGGGGATTCCAGGGAGCTTTGTTTCAACAGACCATATAAACAGAGTCAGGGATATAAACCTCTAGAATATTAGAATATCCTCACTCCTCCCAGGCCGGTCTATCACACTGGGAACCTGTGGAATGCCAGAGTGCTTGGAAGCTCATGGAATGTGGTGGCCAGGAGAGGGAGGCTTTAGATTGGCAGAACTAATTATCCTTATTGTCAGACTCCTAGAGGGCAAATTGAGGCACTGTGGGGGAGACTGGTAAGGTTATATGAGGGCATTTACCCTTAGATTTGACCTGTTACACACTCTCAACGTGAGACTGTCCCAGGGTCTGAGGCAGGTTTACTAAGAGATTAAACAAGCATGAAGGTTAGAAGTTGAGTTCAATTATAGTTGAATGGCAGAGCGTAGTCTTTTATTTAGATAGCTTTTGCCTTTTTCCTTCCACTTTCTAAAAACAACATCTAAGTTTCTATATTACCTTACAATTTATAAAGCCCACACTCACTCCTGTCTTCTGCTTTTGTGGATTTGTATATACTGACTTTTCATGGCACTGGATAATTTATACTAAGCATGAAATTTAATTTATCCAACTTCTAAATAATTATATTCCTTTATATAATGCATCGGATGGGTTTTTTTTTAATGCCTGTTGAAAACCCAAGCTTGAGTTTCTGCTATACTATCCTCTCTCTCTCTCCTCTCTCTCCCTTTTTACCATAAAGCCTTTCTGCTTTAGGAACTCTCAAATGTATACAAAGGTTGCGGGAACAGTGCAGTGAACAGCCAGACCCTCATGTGTGTCACTTACACTCCTGACTCCAGCCCCCAGGTTATTTTATAGTGCATTTCAGTCTTGCATTTAGTAATGCATTTCATCCATGCTTTAGTACTTGTGGTCTTGAATGTTTTCTGTGACATCTTGGTCAGTAAATATGCAATCAACTGTCCTATGGTGAAGTTCCTATGAGGTGCAGGCTCAGCTGAACAGTGCACAGCCCTGCTTTCGATGTGCTTCTGCTCCAAATATCTAACCATATATTGCTGATTCGTTAGTGCAGAATTCCATGCACAGGCACCAGTCCTGTCGCTGATGCTCAGACGAAGCTTCTCTGTGAATCAGATCATCACCCCTGGTTCCGAGGAACGCTGAGATGGGTCTTCAGAATATTTGGGGAACATCGTAAAGATCAAAATCCACATCCAGAAGCATTACAAAGAACCAGGTGGCAGTTCAGTGGCTGAAGCACTTGATGCACAACAAATGTGAGGACCTGAGTTTGCACCCCAAGAACCTACATGAAGCCGTGCCTCAGGTGTAATTACAGGAGATGGAAGCACAGACAGAAGAATCTCTACATTCTAGACTGGTGGTCCTCAACTTTCCTAATGCTGTGACCTTTCAATTCAGTTCCTCATGTTGTGGTGACCACCAATCACAATTCTTTTCCTTACTACTTCATAACTGTAACTTTGCTACTATTATGAGTCATAATGTAAATATCTGATATTCAGGATATCTGATATGTCACCCCCAAAGGAGTCATAACCCACGGGTTGAGAACCACTGCTTTAGAGATTCCTGCTGACCCCCCAGCTTGGGGGCGCATACACAGCAGCCGACAGCAAATCGTTGCTACCTCAAACAAGGGGCAAGTAGGGGATCCATACTTCAGGTTGTTCTCTGATGACCATACAAACATCATAGCTCTGGCCCCCTGCATGCATACACATTTACACAGGAACATGTATACACACATGAGGGGTGGGGAGGCATTTAAAAAGCAGGAAAATGCAAATGCCATAACTCTAAATAAATGGTAAAAAAGAAAGGATACTTGTTCATTCTCCCTAAATGTGCCCTTCTTCAACACCAGCTGCAAACCTGCACACTGATTTTCTGTTTTTGTCACTTTTTGTATATTCAGTCATGAACAAGAACTCACTGGAAGTATTGCTTTAGCAACCATAAATAACTGTAGTGAATAGAGTTTACAAACACAGAATCCACAAAAAGTCGGAGCTCACTGTGTTTCAGCAAGGTCTCTGAGAGCTAAGAATGCTTCCTCAAAGGCTTCCTTGAAGAACCATGATGTATTTACATCTTAACTGTGCCTCAAAGAACCAGTGCTGTCTCCATGGTCTCTGTTCAGTGGAGTGATCAGATGTGACAGAACCTTTGGACTTCTGGTGGGGCCTAATAAAAGCAACTTAAGTCATTGAAAACATGTCCTTGAAGTGATATTAAGACCCAACGGTCCTATTTCCCTCTGCTGCCTGGCCACTAAGTCAATGAACCTACTTTATTTGGTCCCCATCTCCCATGATGCACTGCACTACACGACTGGGCCAAAGAGCAATAGAATGAAACTTTTGGATCTGTGAGTCCAAATAAACCTCCTTCCTTTTATGCTGCTGATTTTGTCAGGCATTTTTGTCACAGAAACGGAAAGCTGACTAATAACCATCGTTACATATTTCATAAAAGCAGAAGATCCTTATCAGCCAGTACTTAAAAATGACTCAGTATCCAGCCTGCATTTCCCAGATTGTCTTGTAATTTTTTTCAGACAGCTTTTTTTTTTTCCACATTTATTTTTTACTTCAAGTTAGGTCTCCATTACCGCCCACTCCCTCCACCTTTTCCTGGTCCCACTTTCCCAACCCTATACCCCTTCTCCTACCCACCCCATCTCCAGTGTGGGGTGCCTCTGTGTATCAGCTCCCCTGGGTTCGTTAGTCACATGAGGCCTAAGAGCTTCCTCTTGTACAGGAGGCATACATGGCAGTTCCACTAGGGTGGAGTGTCCCACTAACAGGTAACCAAGTCAGACAGCTTTTTTAAAATTTGAATTTTCTTTTGAAGTCTCTCTCTCTCTCTCTGTCTGTCTCATTTTTTGTCAACTGTCTCAACTTTTCTTCCATCCTGGCAATACTTCAGCATGTTTTGCAGACAGTTCACCTGTTCTATGAGGATTGCTTCCCACCCACTCCTCAGAAGGGGTGTCCTGGCCAGTCTGTAAAAGGGTTCCATTTAGTCCCCTGCATCTGCAGCACGTTTAGTTTAGCAGGAATTCCTTCCGGTCACTATCATGAGCACAGTGCTCGTCCCTGCTTTGCAAAGCTAATGCAGATTTTCTGCTTGGTGTGTGTGTGTGTGTGTGTGTGTGTGTGTGTGTGTGTGTGTGTGTGTGTGTGTGTGTGTGAGAGAGAGAGAGAGAGAGAGAGAGAGAAAGAGAGAGAGAGAATGGCAGTTCTATGGACCTTTGGAAAGGGAAGGGGATTAAAAACATGTGCTTAACCAGCCCTGGTAAACTAAAAAGATTTACTCTTAAAAGATTTATAGTACTCTTTATTTTACAACCAGTTAAGTAAGCTTATAAATTTAAAACAGAACAAAGAAATACCCACTATCTAGGGGATAACTCAGACTCCTCATTTCTTAGATGCAACGGAGAATCCATTAATTAATTTTTTTTCTACCAAGATTTGTTGAATATCTACCATGTGCCAGGCTTCTATGTTAAAAGCCAGAGGTATAAAACGGAGCGTGACAGTCTCTGTCCTCATGCCTCTCACAGCCTACACCACTGGAGCCATATACACAACTCACAGGGACAATGGGATCTGCGATAGGTCGACATTAAGAGCAGAGGATGCTGGGAGCAGAAGACAATTCTGGAAGATTCTAGTAGCTGAAAGGACTCTGAGAGCTGAAGATCCTAGTAGCTGAGGATTCTGAGAAGATTCCAGGAGCAGGAGAATGTGGTTCCTGCCCAGAGCTCCTGACTTGGGAGAGTGTTGTGACAAAGGTGCTGTTGGAGGGTAGACGAGCAGTCTTCAGTGGGAAGAACGCACAGCCTGTCCTTGGCAGCTAATAGGTAATCCGGGGCTTCTGGACAACAAAGATGTGGAGACTGAGAAGCAAGCTGGGGTGAGATTATGAAGGCCTTTAATGTGAAGACCAGGACTTCATGTTTCAGGCAGTAGAAATCCACGGGTCTTCTTAAAAACATTATTGTGGCATGATTAAATATTCGATGAAATAAAAAAATAGCAACCCAAATGAATCATTCTTCAAAGATTAAAACAAGATGATAGAAAAGACTAGATGCCAACTAACTCGAAACCTAACAAAATTTATAAGCGTTCCTGATACGAGAATAACAGTATATAAGATGTAGGAAATCCCCCTTTTATTGTTAAGATAAAGAAGAAAGCACAGATAATTTTTACTGAAGTTCAGTCTGTAAGCCCTTGCTTAACTAGTCTTTTTATCGAGTGAAAGAAACAGCTTCTCAAGTTCACAGCTTGATGGCGGAGGGTACTCTTGGTTACACAAGCGGCCAGGGCGCAGATGGCATGTGCTACCATGTCCCTGCTTGGTTTCCTCCAGCCTGTGCAAGCCAGTGTTCTCATCACAGGCTTTCCGTGATCTCTTTCTCTCTATTGATCTCTCTCCTCAGTGTACAGAGGACCATGGTTTCCAGTTCACCTGCGTCCTCACTCAGGGTGTGTTCTCTATGTTCTTAAGACTTTACTTTTCATTCTCTAGGGAAAAGTGTTTATCTCTTTAACTCTATAAACACTATCCTGCCTCCTAAGTGTTGGAGCACAGTATTTTCACAATTTCAGACACATTGGCAATAATGTAAAAACTGCAGGCTTACTACCAACCATCTAATATTACTCTTGGATGAATGTAGAGTCTATGGATCTTTAGGAATGATGGAGAGCATTTCTGGTGGCATTTCAGAGGTCTACAACATTACTTTGCAGCTAAGACACCTCACAACCACATCTGGGTATATCTTACTTCCACCCCTTTTCAGATACTTGCCTCAGACACACCTCAGACTTTAGCAATTCCCTAATATTCCAGTGCACCCACTCCAAAGCCAACTTGGCTGGCCTTCAACACTCATTTGTAGCAGTGTTTTGAAAACTGCCTTGCCACTTTTGTCTGCTGGCCTTCACCAAGGTCTTGGAATCATTCATATATATATATGAATGAATGATTCAGGGGATGCTTAGAGACAGCCCATGAGTCTTCACATTATAAATTAGCATCAAAATCTTTTATTTGAACAAGCCCAAGCCTAAAACTCTGATTTTTGACTCTTCTAGTCATGTTTATTACTTTTTTTAATAAATAAATTTATTTATTTGTTGCTTCAGGTTACATCTTCATCATATTGTCCTCTTTCCCCCCTTCCCAGCCCCGTCCTCCCACCCTCTACCCCCTAACGCTTCTATCCCACTCCTTTGGAGTGGAGTGTCCCTACATAACAGTCCCTTTCCCCACTTCAGAAGTCATATGAGGGCCAAGAGCCTCTTCATACACTGGAGGCCTACAAGGCAGTACCACCAGTGAAAAGTGTCTCATCGCCAGGGAGAGAAAACTAAAAAACAAACAAACAAAAGTTTACGTCCATGTTCCCTTTGGTGCGTTAGTTGTAGTATAGATATCCTGTACTATATGGCTAAAATCCTACTATAAGTGAATAGATACCATGTGCATCCTTCTGAGTCTGGGTTAGCTCACTCAGGATGAGCTTCTCTACTTCTATCTAGTTGGCTGCAAATTGCATGATTTCATTGTTTCTGATAGCTGAGTAATATTCCATTGTGTAGATGTACCACAGTTTTTTAACCCATTCTTCAGTTGAGGGACATCTGGGTTTTTTCCAGTTTCTAGCTATTACAAATAAGGTTGCTATGAACATAGATGAGGAAACTTCCTTATAATTCCGTGAGGAGTCAGTTGGGTGTATACCCAGAAGTGGTATGGCTGAGGCAAAGCTATTCCAAAGTTTCTAAGATATCGCCAGACTGACCTCCATAGTGGTTGCATAAGCCTGCACTCCCACCAGCAATGGAGGAGGGTTCCCCATTCTCCACACCCTCACCAGCATGTGTTGTCATTTGAGCTTTTGATCTTAGCCATTCTGACAGGTGTGAGATGGAATCTCAGAGTTGTCTTGAGTTGCATTTCTCTGATGATTAAGGATGTTGAACATTTCTTCAAGTGTCTCTCAGCCATTAGGGATTCCTCCTTTGTGAATTCTCTATTTAGCTCTGTCCCCCATTTTTTGATTGGATTATTTGGTTTCTTGGCATTTAATTTCTTGAGTTCTTTGTAGATTTTGGATATTAGCCCTCTGTCAGATGTGGGGTTGGTGAAGATTTTCTCCCAGTCTGTAGGCTGCCGCTTTGTTCGAATGACAGTGTCTAAAACTCTGATTTTTAAATGGTACAGATCAGTTAATTGTTTTATAGAAAATAGAGAGAAGTGGAGCTCCCAGGGGTTCACAGAACACCCTGAAAAAATCTTTTGGCTCTTTATAACATGGTTTAAAAACCACTGGTAGCCTGAAGAGATGGTAGGTTAAGGCACTTGCTATCAAGTATGATGACTTCAATTCAATCCGGGGTATCCACGTCGTGATAAGAAGTATTCTTTGACCTCCACATGTGCACTGTAGCATGTGTATACCCTTACTCCCAATAAATAAATTAAAAAGTCATAAAAACTTAAAACTAATGGATAATCGAACTTCCTTTCATAAGGACTGAAATTAAAGTTCAGACTTGTGAGCCATTTGTTCAAGGTAACACCATTAGAGAAGAAATCAATATAAAAAATTTGGTTTTAGACCAAAGCCACAGGTCCTTCCACAGAGCCTACTTCTTCCCTTGTGGGTCTCCAAATTTTCCTGCTGATGTGGAGTAGTGGGCTTTTGCTTTAAAGACTCATCTACTTGGTGATAAGCCTTTATTTATAGTTACTTCTGTTTCTGTAATAAATACTTGATGAAAGCAACTTAAGGGAAAAAGAATTCATTTTGTCTTCCAGTTTGAAAAACAATTACAAGCAAGAGCATTGAATCAACAGCCATAAGGAAGGGAGCAATGGGTGCCTGTACCCAGCCCACTTTTTCCTTTATCATGACCCCAATCTAGGGAATGGCAACACCCACAGTGGGCAGATTTTTTTCATCTCTATTAAGATAATCACGATAATCTCCCACAACATGCCTAAAATCTAATGTCCCAGATGATTCTGGATCTCAACAAGTTGACAGTTGGAATTAGCTGTCATTGCTTCTTCATATACTTTCCTATTTACTCCCTTCAATACCGGTCATGACTTAGCTCCTACATCCTAAGTTTGTGTTTGGGTATCTTGTACCCCAAATGATGAAATCTGGTTCAAGAGCACCTATTCTTCACTATGATGTTAGATGACAACCTCCTTTATTGAAGAGGATTTTACTGAAATCTCAACTATGGTTGGCTATTTTATGAATATTTCACTCTGTCTGGAAAGGCTGACATTCTTTCTTATTTGAAGTTGGATCTGGATGGTATGATTAAAGTTTCTCCTCTAAATTTGGATTTGTTCTTAAGGGGTGTTCTGTGAAGTAGTAGACAAGGGCAAGAGGTATGCATAGAATAAATATTGCTCTGGACAAATGAGAGAGTGACCTGGGATGAAGTTAATAAAGGGGTATGTCATAGCATGCATACCACAGGCACAATTCCGCTGCAGTTAAGTGAAGGTGGGGAGTGTGAGGTGGGTGTGACTGGCTGATTCACAACCAAATTAAAGAGGATTATGAGGGGTTTGTTGGTAACCCAAGCTCATGACCATCAACACCTCAACTGAACAGAGAACAGAAAGTATGAGAAAAGAGAAAGACCTCCTAGCAGAGCTCTGGAGTGTTTTGATGGAAGGGAAGGATGCTTGCCTATAATATCAGGGCTAGAAAGGGCAGCTGCTCACATTCCCAACTAGAGCTGCATCCAACAGGATGGTTGAACATTTCCACTGTCTAGCCACAGCTCAGCTGCACCCTTTGACCCAGGCCTATCGCTGACGGTTTTACCATCCCTCCACACAAAACTTGACTTCCAGAGAGGCAGTTGTTTATTACCCAACATGTCACATGTACACAACTCTCTTCCTTTTCCAGGGAAGGAAATCATATGCCTCAGGGGAGTTGATACTAGGAATTAAAAAGGCAATTTGGACCCGCAAACTGGTTGACTGCAGTGTGAGAACCTTCTATTTATGAACTACCAATAACCAGGACTGACATCTGTTGAACTTGCTTGTGTGCTTTGCTGGTGAATCTCAGGGGGCATTTGTGAAAACAAGATGGCTGACCATCTGACCTCTATGGGGTCTGTTTTCAGCATTGAAACTCTCACCTCCTGGCTGGTCTACTGGTCAGATCTCAACAAGAGTGGTGCATTTTCATCTCCACTATGTAGATTATATTTGATGGATGTTCTAACTGAACCTCGGGCACATTAAGTCATATCCTAATATCAGACTCATGTAACACAAGGAGGTGTCACACCTTTGAACCCCTCCTCTATCTGACTTCTGCCTCCAACAAGGGTCTCCTCGCCTCTCTCTTCTCATTGATGTGACATCACAGGTATTAAAACTGATGAGCAATGCCATTCCTGAATGAGATGTCATCTTCCTAGCCACTGGGGAGACTACATGCCTGTGTATTCTGTAGCAGAGATGATTCACAAAGGAATCTATTCAATTCTATTCATTTCTCATTTGACAGCCAGAAAGGCGAAGGATGTTGATCAAAGACACACAGCAAATGAATGACAAAACAGGGTCTTTATTTGAACCTCTGAATGACAGAACCGTGTGTTCCCTTCCCCATGAAAGCTTTATTCAACAAAGCATATTTGAAATTTAGAAGATCAAACATGGATGTATAGCTTACCAGAAAATGTGGGCTCCAGTGCAAAGTTGACATTTTACAATACGGTGTTTTCCGTTTACAGGTAACAGGAATGTCCTAAGCAGATTTCCTATATTTTAAGGAATTACGTTTCTTCATTTTAAATTGCTGACCATATATAAAGCTCGTGCATCAAACACAGGCAGCCTGGAGTTAAACCCATGTCTTCCATGTGACAAGCCATTGCTTCCACAGTTGATAGTTTTCTCCCATTGTGTTAGGTTAGAGTGAAGCACAGGCTTCTTCTACCTCAAGGAGGTATTATAGAAAGAGTTTACTTGCCACAAAGGGCGCTTTGGACCTACAGCATAGGCATCACCTGGGGATTTGAAGTCTCAGGCACCACCCTAGACCTTCTGAATCAGAACCTTCATTTTCAGTATACCCTTGGGAGACCAGTGAGTGCAAGACAGCCTGGAAGCACTGCCTGGAGGGCTGCTGGATGTGTCTATCTGCTGTTAACAGGCTGTTGGCAGTGGCCTGCCTTCCTGCCTTCAGCATCAGGTTTGTAAGGATGGACAGGAATCTCAGCACTCCCAGTCAGGTGGCTGCACTGTTCCTAACTCAGGAAAGTGATGGGGGATGAAGGTAGGTGGGCCCCATCAGTGCTGCGTCTGTCAATGCAGGGTGTACACCCTAGAACTTCAGCTCCTCAATTTCAACTCTTGCAAGTGGGGTCAAATTCTGTCTTGTATGATAAGTCTCTCCAGCTGGTTTCTCCTTTGGACTGAAGTCATACTGAACAAAGATGAAACAACAAAAGTACCTAGAACAGCCACTTGGAATGCTTCAGAATCAAGGGGACACAGACTTGGGGAGACACTTTATCCCCCACCCCCTGGCAGTTCAGCTCCAGTCCATTTTCAACATGACTTTCCGTGCTCTGCTTCACAGGGACATGACTGCATGATTGGCTCTGGACTTCGCCATTGCTTCCAAACAGCATTTTATAACTGTATTAAGGATTGTCAACTTCTTGATCAGGCCTGGCTCTTTCCTCCTTCTTTTCTGCCCAAAGGCTAACGGCTCCTGCCATCCTATAATCTCCTCCATATGAAGATTTTCCTCTTGATGGAGTCAGTGAGCTGACAAAACTACCATCCTAGGCTGGATATCAACATAAACAACCGTTTTCATGTTATAAGTCCTTTATTTCTAAAGGAGTGAGTGAGTCTTGAGTGAGACAATCTTATGCCAGGTTTCAAATCCCAGCAGGATTTTAATTTCTCCTTACTTTTGTGTTATCCGTATCGTCAGGCTGGGGCTGCCAGAGTGATGACAGCTACATCCATTGCAGAGCTAGAACACTGAGAGAGTAGGCAATGATATGGCTTCCTGCACCCTCTGCTTCTGGGTCATTCACAGCCATTTCTCCCAGATATGCACCCACTAGACTTTTGGGTGTGGCCCATGGCTTTTTCTGTCCTAGTATGGAGAAGACTTCCCTAATCCCATCCATCATGAAGGCATTGTCCTGAATTGAAAGGGTGCTTTGAGAGAGGTTGGTAATCAGCATTGTTGTCCATAGGGCCACGTTCAACTACATATGATGATAAGGATGGGGGTAGTAGCTTTGTTTCTACTTTTCCAGTTCTTCATGTGAACATAAGGCTAAGCCAACCTTACATTCAGAAGGAAGAAAAAAATTATTAATTAAAAAAATCTCTCTGCTGTTCTGTATAGTTTTTTTTTTCTGTCCACATGCTCCAGATTTCAAAGTCCCCAACAAAGAGTTCATTTTCTTTAATTTCACTCACACTACAGATAATCCAGACCCTCCCAGTTTATGAATCTCATTTTGTAGCTTTTGCATGAGGCATGAGTCTTACCCGGAATGTTCAATGTCAGGAAAGAAGACAAAAAAAAAAAAAAAAAGACAAACTAAGGCTGTATTGCCTCCTAACTATGTAGAGCTCAGGCCAGAGATTTTATCACGTGACTCCCCAGGTCTTAACTGAATTTGTGACAATGAGGTAACCATGATGAAGGATGAAACTGGCTCATTGTGATCTGTTTATGGAATTGGGAAGTGTTAGATGTAATCCTTTCACTGAGAAAAAAATATTTTGACATCTCAAAATATGGAGAGGGCTACATGCTCCTGCTGGACAAACAAACAAACAAACAAACAAGCAAACAGCAAAGATTTATTCTGGAAGTGTGGGATCAGGAGCAGGATGCTTACAAACATTGACGTTTTTAGGACTCCGCTTCCCTGTCTCTGAAAGACTTGAGCTCCTTCACCAGCACACACAGGAAAGCATGGGGAAGGGATAGCTCCTCTCAGCCCCCAAGTTTCTGGCAAATGCCCAACCTTCGTCTGCCTCGTGCTTCTGGGAGCTACAGTGCCATGGGCCCTCTGGAAGTTTAAGCATCTGGATTATTCTGAGAACAGAAATTGAACATGACAGTTTTTTTTTTTTTTAACTGCTGTACAATATCCAGCCTTTGGAGCAGTTGGCACTTGCTGGTTGAGGAAGGAAATCACACTACATATATGTGACCTCTACATCCAAGGCAACTCCAGACCTCACCCGGCTGAGGAGCTGAGTGTATCTGGAACCAGTGATTGACAGGGGATAGAAGACTTGGTGGGGATACCAGAACTGCTTGTCTTACGTGGCCAATCTCTTTCTTCCAATGAGGACACATAAAGCAGTTTGGCTGTCAGGAGAGTTATTTTTCCCCTCGTGTAGTTTTTTTTTTCTTTTTCTTTTTTTCCTGAAATAGCTATGTAGACTAGATTGGCTTTGAACTTATGACCCTCTCATCTTAACTTAAGTGGTGCTATTACAGGTATACCCCACCATGCCTGGCTCATGGGCTGTTTTCTTAATTGACTTGTTTATTACTTCTACCTGTTGCTGATAACTGTATTAGTTACTGTGTCTTTACTGTGACAAAATGCATGGCAAAAGCCACTTAAGGAATAGAGGGTTAATTTCAGCTCACGGGTCAGGGCAACAGTGTCCACTGCAGTGGGGGGAAAGTCATGGTGACAGGAACTTGAGGTGGAAGGTCGTTTTATAAGCACATCAGTCATATGGGATTTGATTCACCTTTATGGCCTTATTTTAAGTTAATTATTTCTCCACGGATTCCATCTCTACGCACAGCCATGTTTGGAAGTATTAAAGTTTCAACGTGTGAGACTTAGGGGATACAGTTTCAGCCCTAACACTCTTGTAGTTAAACACCCTCCTTTGCAGGTTTTTCCTAACCTCTCACCCTGTCTCGCCAGCTCTATGTTCCCGTAGGTTCCCCTGTCTATCAAACCCTCTCTCCCATCTCCTGACTGGCTTTTGCAAGAACAGTTGCCCCTGCTGCTCGTTGGCCCTTCTCCCTCGTTTCTGCCTCACCTGAGCATGGTCATTCAGCTTTTATGCTTCACATTCTGTGGACTGCTTGCCTTGCTGAGGTGTTTGTGCCATGTACACAGGCTGTACAGATTCACTTCTCTGACACTCCTGTGGAAGTCTGTGTTCTCACTTTCCCCACAGTGTTGTGTTCCACTTAGTAATTACCAGGGTACCCAGCAACATTCACGGGGCACTCGCCATTGTGTCTGTGAAGAAGGCCCTTGAACTTCACAGAAAGTCTCTGGACTCCCAGAAGCAGATCTTGAAACGTGGCCCAAGGGAATAGAGAGCCTGTGGGAATGCGGAGTGAGTAGTTGTGTCTCTGGGGTGTCTGAAGTCGCCTGGCATTGGCCTTGCCTAATCTCTATGAGCTCAAAAGCTACTGGGAACTCAATTATAATGTGGTATTTACATTCTTATAAATCCAAATTACATCCTGGCAACCATCCAGCAAATTCATTTCTGGGTGAGACAGGCAGATGAAAGTCCTGCATTATGAGGAGACATGTCTAAAATATTACAATAAAACCCGCTACATTTGCATTAGAATATTAGAGTATTTATTCCAAATATGGTAGCACCAAGATCCTGTGATAAACATGAAATAGGCAAAGTGGTTGTTTACATTTTTGACTTCAATTTTGCAATAGCAGTGTTTAAATTTAGTGATTTTTAAAAATTTTTTTTCTCCCATTCAGCTGGCTGTTCCCCTCTCTGAAAATCATATTATAAATAACAGATCCAACAGACATAAAGTTTCAAGTTATTAAACTAGTCTCTTTCTCTACTTCTATCTTTTTCTTTCTAATTCTATCAAGACTTTCATCTTAGACATAGCTGTCTAAGTGGAGACAAGATGTGTTGGATAACAGTCACAGGGATGCTTACAGTATTTAATTTTATCATTAGAAGCAAAA
Source organism: Lophiomys imhausi (assembly GCA_907164525.1). Taxonomy (NCBI): domain Eukaryota; kingdom Metazoa; phylum Chordata; class Mammalia; order Rodentia; family Muridae; genus Lophiomys; species Lophiomys imhausi. Next base: position 4,364,114 of record CAJQZJ010032004.1, on the reverse strand, counting down.
GCCTAACTTGGCATTAATAAAGACCACCTCTCTCTTTTTCTGAAGGTCTCAATTAAAAAATATTTTGTTTATGTGTACGTGTGTGCATTGGTGTGTGTGTGTGTGTGTGTGTGTGTGTGTGTGTGTGTGTGTGTGTGCTCAGATGGGTGTGTGCTCATGGAGGCCAGAAAAGGGTATCATGCTCTCTGGAGACAGAGTTACAGACAGTTAGTTGTAAGCTACCATGTGAGTGCTGGGAACCAAACTCCAGTCCTCTATGGCATCAATCAGTGCTCTTGACTATTGAACCATCTCTACAGCCAACTCATCTCCCCATTTTTTTTCTTAAGATAGGGTCTCATGTATCCCAGGCTAACTTGAATTTACTATGTAGGCAATGGTGACCTTGAACTTCTGATCTTCTGCCATTGGCTCCCATGTGTTGGGGTTAGAGGTGCATGCCACCACACCCAGTTTACCTGCTTCTGAAGGTTGACTCCAGAGCTACGTTCATGCTAAGAAAGCACTCTACCAACTGAATGTGCCCCACCCCCATTTAAAGGCTCACCAATTTTTAGTTTTAAATGTTTGTTGGTGCTTCAGCATTCAAAGGAAAAATCCTAAATAAAGTTAAGCAACTAGATAGATGTATCACTGCACTAGCAACATGACACAGAAGGTCCCAATAGTAGATTGTGGTTATCAATGTACTGGATAAGGAAACTCCAAATTCCAACTCCTAAGACCAGAGACTTCTGGACAGGGATCTGCTCTTTCCTCACCTTAGGGGTTTTTCTGAACTTGAAGTATTTTTTTTTAATTCTATAGGTTATTCCTAAAACTGAAATATAAAAGCTAGCAAAACACTCAACTTCAAAACACAAGTAAGATCATGCTGTGTTGTAATTGGCTTTTTGTTATTCCATATTTAGAAAGACACATCTATAATATAATTGTATTTTTGAATTGGTTCCTCACTTGTGATAGAATCTGCATGGCACTGACAACACATTCCACACATGGACCCTGAAAGCCTTTTTGTCCTTCAATCTCACGCCTCAAATAGATACATTTTTTATAGTCCTAATGTCTTCTTAATAAATGTTTTAGTAAAACTTGGCATTCATATAAAAATCACAAAAGTGTCCCCAATTGCCTCTCTTTTTCCTTCAGGATCCACACCCTATGTTACTGTAGTACCTTTGTCAAAAATGAACCCAGCTTTGGAACACTGCTATTAGCCAAACTCCAAACACCATTTGCATCTACCAGGCTTTCCAGCATGCTCTCCTGTTCCAGGATCTAACACACCATGTCATTCTGAACTTGGCTTCAGGCCTTCCTAAGCTTCTCTGGTCTATGATGGCTTTTCACTCATGCCAAGCTTTTAATGACCTTGACAGTTTTGAAGAGTCCAGGCCTGGGGGATACTTTCTTTTAATGTACATTGGCTTCTTATCAAGTATTTGTGTTAAAAATATTAAACATACCAAGACGCAGAACTAAGATACAAATACATTTTGCACTATATTCTTTCTTGTTATAATTTTTATTTGTATTACATAGATCAACAATTAGGGCCATGAAATTTGTTATAGTAATCCATTATGTAGACTAATCCTACACTTAGTGACCAGCCTCTGGTGACAGCGGCCTCCATAATTTTTTGTATTGACATCCCAAGCTATGGTAACCCTTGAAATCTCCAGGCATGCCACTGATAATTTCCTAAGAGCAAAATATCAGAAGCTGGCAGGGTATAATAGTAGAACTTGCCAGGGACTGTTTACTTAAAAGGTTATACTCACAACTTTAAGAAATCTTCAAAACTTTCCTGTAGGTTTAAAAAGGCCAGTATTAGTGTGCACCTACTCGTTGTCTAAGCCCTGGATTTAGCTTTAACAGTTTGATGGATGGAAGATAGCAGACTCAGTATTTGTTAGTTTTATTTATTTTTTCTTTGTGAAGATCTTGTTTGTGGTCATTTTACCATATTTGGATAGGGTCAGGTGTGGGCAATTCTCTCTGTGTTTCAACTGATGTCTATATGAAGAGAAGTTTTGAGTTTTCATGTGTAATCCTCCTGTTAGTGCTATGGACAGGAAACCTTTTCCTGTAATATATTCATGTAATAATGTGGCTATTGATGCCTGTAGTCTATTGAGAATTTCATTTTTGCTTTTCTGATATTTTGAGACAGTCTCATTGGGTAGCCCAAATTGGTCTGGCACTGGAGATGTAGCCTAGGCTAGCCTCAAGCTCTTGCTTCTCCTGCCTCCACCTCATGACCTTTGTAGGATTACAGGCCTGGGTTATCATGTCTGACTTCTTGTGATTTTTTTTCATGACCCTTTTGGCCTTTTAATATTGAAGCCAGTTGTGGTTTGTTTTGTTTTGAGAAAGGGCTGTAGCTTTGTTTTTCCAAATGGTTAGACAGTTGTCTCAACTTCACTTGATGAATGACCCAGCCTTTATCCTACTGTTTCAGCATCCATTTTAATGCCCATGCTTAGGGACTGGAAACACACTGTCTGCTAAAGGTCTCCAGGGGGTGAAAGTGTGCACTCCAGCAAGGGAGACAGGAGTAAATGAGAGTTAAAAACCTTCCCAGTTCTGTCTCAGGGTGACTTCAGCTCCACTGCTAGCTGAAGGACACAGTCCTAGCTGAGTATATTGATTTGGGTCTATCGGACTAACTCGGGGGCTCTATCCCATGCCCCTACCCAGGATCAGATCAGAGTTTCAGGCAATATCCATTGCAAAATGATGCATATCTTCTGAAATACAGTCTGTTAAATGCCTCCCCAAGCTTCATGGTAAACTTCCTACTTTGGTCATATCTATACATTTCTACACAGAGAAACTTTATTCACCAAATTTGGAACCTACTTCTGCCACTTTCCTAAGCTAGTATAATTCCCAACTGCATTCTAAATACTTTCCTTATAGCCACAGATAAGTGTAGCTCTTACCCACTGCCAAAGAAACTTCTTTTTTGCAGCAGACAGAGACCATAACAAAAAGCTACAACTGGTCAAAACACAGGGGAAAAACTGACTTGGGTGCTCAGAACTGATTGATATATCTATAGCACAACCCTACACCGAAGGCTTAGAGAACATCAAGGAAGAGGAGGTGGGGAGATGTAAGAGCCAGAGGACCAGGATGTCTGCTAAGGGATTATGTCTTCTATACATGATAGGGAGCTGCACCCATGAAATGTTAGCAGCGTAGTCACCTAAATGAGACTTGCACCATAATGCCACCACTTGATATGCTAATGTGGATGGGGGAAACCACACAAGGTCCTGCCCATAGAAAAGGAGCTTCTAAGCAATTAATGGCTACTTATCAAAGGAGCATCAGTCCTCTCCAGGGATGAGCCCCTGGTAGGGTAACAAATCTCAAGTGGTCAGTCCTA
>CAJQZJ010032004.1:4338260-4360704 GCA_907164525.1 Lophiomys imhausi | reverse complement strand
ACACACTCATAGGCATACACACACATGCACAGGCCCACACACGTGTAAGAATAATAATTAACACGAAGAGGTCATTAGTTTGAAAGGGAATGGGGGAGAGGAGTTGGAAGGGGAAGAGCATGGGGTGGAAACAATGAAACACGGCATTCACACGTGAAAATTTCAAACTAAAATGAATGCAATATAAAGAAACTCCCAAGTCACTAAGTACCTAACAGTTTAAAAATTTACTTGAAGGTTCATTTAATTACCACAGGAACAAAAACTCCCCTCTTTGACAGTAATTATCTACACCTTGAGACTGAACAAAATTCTTCAATTTCACCATATTCTAAGGGACAGATGGAATTATTGTTCCTCCCCTCACACATATTACACTCCTCCAGTAATTATCTAGAGGCTAGACACTATGCTAAGAGTATTATTATATTGTAGGGAATGCTTGCAGTTGTTATTCTCCATTTTGTAGATGGGAAACCAAGGCACACAGAGGTTAAGCCACTCGCTGAATGTCTTATGGCTGTAATTGGTACATCAAGGATTCTGTACCATCAGAGCCTTTGATGAAACCTGTGAAAAGGCTGGGGATTGAGTGTTACCCTGCAGGGTTCTCTGTATGGTGTGTGATTTCTGAGCTGGTAGATTTTACTGCCTATGGTTTCAGCCTCCTGACTACTGTGATTCATCTCATGGCCTGTTCTTTCTATTTTGTAAAATGAGATCAACAAGGAATCCAGCCTTTGAGTTGGGATGGGCTCCATGAACTGCATAGCTGAGCTATTTTTCCAACTGTGCAAAGATAATGTTGATAGAGCTTTATTGGATTCTGAAGACGTATTGGCTCTGTATCACCTCCCATGAAAGATGACAATGGATAGAGAGCCAATGGCTGCCCAAACTTTCTGCCAACTCATGGTGAGAGGTTTAGTGTGATTTATTACTTTTACCATTACTGACTTTGAGAGGTATCAGTTACCACAGGACACAAGCGTCTGTTGTTCTGATTGCTCTGTTCATATCTTCTGCATACCCCCAGCCTTAAGAATTAGGAAACTGAGATTTCTTGATGCTGATTATATGTCAAAGATCACAACTGTGTCATGGCCGAGGTTAATGGAAATCTCGGTTCCTCTGACTTCCACCTTGGCTTTTGATTTAACATCTTGCTACCTCCAGTTGTTTGACAAATCTTGCATTTTGATCATAATTTTTTTTTTGGTTGCTGCATGGCTCACTTGGGCTTCATGTAATCAAGCATAGCTTGAGAGTGATATGGCCCATCCTACACAGCAAAGTGTCTGGGAAGGAGTTTATTACGGAAGCATGCACACTTTACCGTCTCATCTTCTCTCAGTCTAGTTTATAGCATGGCACCCCCGCAATGTGGGGATCAGAGCCTGAATAGTTTGTAAGGACATCTCCTAACTCCTTTTAATGGTCACACGTCACAAGTGCTTTTTACAAGGCCAGCATAGCACAATTCTTGCATATTTTGGTTGTCACTGCAACCAACTCATGCACTTGACAAAATATGCTTTTAATTTTCTACATAAAAATACTATGCAAAAACTGCTGTTGGCTCCCTTGAGTCCATTCCTACACCCTCCTCCTGGCCATCTTCTACTTTGAGCATCTGAAGGATTGAGTACTCACTCCTCAGCTTTTCTTGTCACTTTTGATTCCAAGGGAGCTGTGGGAGAGCCTGCAGAAGTGGATGTCTGAGAAGAGAGCTCTCTAGCTTCTCCAAGCATGGAGCATTTGGATGAATGCACAGGTACAATCACCATGCATGATGCTAAAGCAACAGACAAAACAAGGAAAACCCCAGTGGTGAGAATGATAGAATGAAACATGCCAGAGTCTTGTCTCAACTGACATCACTGAGCAGTGAAAGCGTTGAATTGTGAGCATTTTAGGTATTTTTAATAATATTTATTTTTATTTTATATGAACACATATTTTGCTTGCATGCATATGTGTGCACCACACATGCACAGGAGCCCACAAAGTCTTAAAGAGAACACACTGCATCCCCTGGAACTGTAGTTGCAGACAGTTTTGAGCCCCTGTGTGGTTGCAGGGAATTGAACTCAGGTACTGTGCAAGAGCAGTCATAAATACTAACTACCTAGCAGCTCTCCTGTAATCTCAGGCTCAGAAAGCTGAGACAGTATATCCCTGGAGCAAGCAGCTAGACACCCGCTGTATTGGTAAGCTCTGTATTTGATTCAGAGACAGTGCCTCAAAGAATTCAATGGAAGAGCTAAGGAAGGTTCTTGACATCAACATCAGACTTCTTCCTCCTTCCCTCTCTCTGTGTGTGCGTGTCCTTCCTTCTGTCTCTGTATTTCTCTCTGTGTCTCCCTCTGAGTCTGTCTCTCTGTCTCTATGTCTTTCTGTCTCTCTCTCACCTCTCTCTCTCCCTCACTTTCTCTCACTCACATGCTCATGAAAAGAAGAAAAAAACTTTTTAAGTCTAAATACTCTACCAGAAGGAAGAAGAACAAGTACAGAGGCATGACAACAAACAAAACCAGATTCATTGAACACAAAATACAGATGAAATAGTTGCCCCAAGTTTTAACATGTATATAATTGAACTAAACAATCCAAATATACAATTAAGAACAGAGCAGATGGACTGAAGGGATAGCTCAGTGGATTCAGTGTTGGCTGTCCAAACATGAGGACTAGAGTTTGGATCCCAGAACCCACATAATGACCAGGTGAGCATGCTGGAAATCTGTAGCACTCTCAAGTCAGAGATGGAAACTTCAGGGCACACTAGGCAGCTAGACTACCCAGAGTCAGTGAACTCTGGGTTTATCAAGAGACCATGACTCAAAAACCAAAGTAGAATGCAGTTGATAAAAAAAAAAGTTAATGCAGTTGAGAAAAAAAAGTTAATACCAATGTTAACTTTGGCATTCATGCACATATGCACGTACCCCGCATACAGGTGGTCATGCATACACATGTGCCTGTCACATGCATGTTGAAAAAAGAATGGAATGGATAAACCAAGCAAATAAGAAAATGGAAAAAACCTCTTAGGCTGTCTACAGGAAGATCTCTTCAAATTTAATGACTTCAAGTTAATATTGAAAGGATAGGTAAAAAATATACCTTATCAAATGAGTCCAGAGAAAGCGGGGCATATAGCATCAGTACCAGACAAGGCAATTCAGACCAGAGAAAATTACTGGGGATAGGGAAGAAAGACACAAAATGGCCAAAGGCTGACACCTGACAGTCACCTACACATGTGGGCACAGACCAACAGAAATCCATGGTGTGGGAAGCAAAACCTGAGGACCGAAAAGAGCTAGAGCAAACCAACAAGTGAAGTTACATTAGCGCTCTTCACCTCCTAGATTATGGACCATCTAGATAAAGGGTGAGGGTATAGAGGGAGGTGATCACACCACCCTCACTAGATCTGCCTGAGCTCACAGAATGCAGACCAATCCTGGAATGCAGACTATATCCTGGAAGTTATATACAAAGACATTTAAAAGAATTAAGGTAATCCAGAGTCTGTAGTGCGATCACAATGGATCCTAGTGGGGGGAAATCAGTAGTGAGAAAGCTTCAGAAAGATGTCTGAGAGTGTGGAGCCTAACCAACACACTTGTGAATAACTGATGGGGAAAGACAAAGCCTCAGGGACACAACAAATGCTACAGTGGGCTGACTGGGAATGAAGATACCTTGGATCAGTGTGGGCAGGACACAGATGATGCACCACAGAGGGCGCACGTACTACTCTTCATGGAGACACAAGGAACAAATCTCCATCCAGTAATCCAAATTTATACTTTAAGAACCTCAAACATGGGGAGAGGAGAGGACTCCAGGGATAAAGCACTGTGAGTAGGGTTCAGATACCAGAACCCACGTAATACGTCCTGTGGTAGTGTTCCTGTAGTGAGAGGGAATGTGGGACAGAACTCCCAAAAGTTCACAGGTCAGCTTGTGTGATGTGTACAGTGGTGGATAAGACACCCAAAGGTTGTCCTCTGACTTGTACTCACATGACCCCCTTCCCCCCGAAATGAACATACGCACACACACACATACACCATTAAAATGTACTGAACACAGAGTCAGAAAGATAAATAAAATGAAGGTGTTTAAGTAATAAATACCAAGGTTTACAAAAAAAGAAGTGGGGGCTGGAGTAATTAAGACCATGTACCATTGTTGCAGAGAATATTGACGGTGATATGGTCTCAACTCCTTGTTACTCCAGCTACAGGATATCTAACCCTCTCATTTGGTCTCTGTGGACACTTGCACCCATAGGCAGATATACACACATGTTCACATAATTTAAATGTTCTTAGATCTAAAAAAAAACAGAACCCAACAAATTGGAACCTAGAAAATGAGGAGCAAAGTAAACCCAAGCTGGACAGAAAGAATTAAAAAAGAGCATATGTCCAAGAGATTGTCTTTTTAAAATGGAAAAATAGCTGTTTTTCTTTGAAAAACATCAATAAAATTGACAAACTTCACAGGACTTACAGAGGAAGAGAGAGAAAGAGGTGACATAGTGACATGGTGGGAGCGAGGCAGGAGCTGGTGCTCACTCAATGAACTGCAGACAGGTGGGCACAAGAATGACCTGCACACCATCAACACCCGAGATGATGAGTACCAATTTCTTCAAAAATACAAGCCACCAGCAAGTTACTCAGTAGGCAATAATTCTGAACTCACAACTATCACAAAACAGAATTTTTAATTAAAAGAAACCTTCTGACAAAGTAGTTTCCAGATGTAGATGGTTTCATGGATGAATCCTATCAAACATTTAAAGACATAACATCAATTCTACACAATCTTGTCCTGAAAATAAAAGAGGAGGGGGAGTAACTTACTTTATGAAGTCAATGTGACCCTGAATCCAAAACAAAGACTTATGGAACAATGTTCCTCAAGAATGTAAATGCTGGTGTTCTTGCCAAAATACCACAAAGGTAATTCAACAGTGTATCAAAAGGACTGTCATTATAATCGTGCAGTCTATCCACCAAACCCCAAGCTGATTCAATCTTTGAAAATCACCATGACCAACTAACTACCAGAACAACATAAAGAGAACATGATGTACTAAAGAAGGCCGTAACAGGCATTGGACATATCCAAACTTATTTGTGACTGAAACTCTCAGAATTTGAATAGAAGGGAGCGCCCTTAAGTCTATAAAGAATGCTGATGGTTAAACATGTATAAGCTCCATTTAGGCTTGTTGAAATGGAGAACGATGTCAGCAAGCTGCCAGAACAACTTGTTCTGTTGTTGCCTGTTTCCACCTACAGAAAGTGTTTTGCCTTTAATGGCCAGAAATTCTTTTCTGGAAGCTTCATCACCAGGTTGACGAGTTGTAAAGCTCAGTAGAGCCTCACTTGGGGAAAGCTACTTGAGAAGGCTGGAAGCTAATCATGCTCATTGCAAATTGGTCCACAAACAACTGTGTTTCTGTATAGATTTTGTTTTAGTTCAGCTTGTGTGTCTTCCTGCCACCAGTAACCACACTTTTGAAGTTCTAGCAACAATCATGCTATCTACAGTCCCCGGTCCCTGTGATCAACTTGGGCTGACAATGGATACCAAAGACATCTCACAACACCATCAAGCAAACTGTAGGCACCCTGGGAGACAACGAGAAGGAACAAGAGGACAGAGGAGTAAAGGAAAAGTGGCTGGAAACCACCCAAATCTAGGGAGGAAAATGAACACCCAGGTTCATAAAGTTGAGCTTTTCCCAAGTGAGGTGAACCCAGAGAGATATTAGACATTATAATTGATTAGCAAATGCCCAGAGAGAATTTTGCCAGTAACAGAAAGACACAGCTTAGCAGAATCTTCTCTGGGCACAGCAGAGTGAAAAGACCCATCTAAAGTTCTGATGATCAGAAGTACCAAGGAAGAAGATAAAGAAAGAAGAGATAAAAACTCCCCTCAGCAAAATATGAAGTCACTACTTGTAGATCCACATTAAAAAAAATGTATCACCAGGTGACAGTTGAAATAATGAGTTTTTAACTTGTCAACCAATGACATAAAAGCATAGAAAATGGTCATTTCTCTCCCAAAAGTAGATACAAAGATGCAAAGAGAATGTCATAGCCCTGTCATAGTGGTGCATAAATCATTTTTTAAAAAGTTCTTAAAAGACAAACTCAGTCTAACTCTAACTCACCTGCTGTCTTCATGACCACATGTCTCAGTATCATTCTGTACTCCAGGATCATGTTCCCTGCTGGAGGCTCCACCTTGGAACACAACCTCCTGTGATGGTTGACATAGTTTGCCTGGGTCCAAGAGTCTTCTGAGGACACAAGACTTTCATCACTAAAACTGATTACCTAATCAAAGAAGGATTATGGAAAACCTTGGTGTTTCCTCCACTTCTGATGCCATCTAGATGTAAAAGATGAACACTGATGGCTGAGGTGGCTTGCTCTCCAAATCTCAACTTTAATGATGTATTAAACAGATCTGTTTGGATGTTTCTTCCTTCACCCGTAGCTAAGGAGATTTGACCAGCTGACCTGTCCATCACAGGGATGTGGTCCTTCACTCTTCCACCTTGCTGCAGCTAGCTGATGAGGTTCAGTAACTCCTGCTCATCCTACCTGCAACCCCTGGTGGCTCTCCTACAATGCTGCTGTGTTTTAAGTGACAGGTTCTCAACACGATGATCATGGTCATCATGACTCAACTTCTTCCAGATAAATGATAGGACTTCTCTGCTCTGAAAATTAGCCATCAACAGGTACTGTCTGGGATACTCCATTGTATAGGGATGTACTAAGTCACTGTCTCTCTTAGTTTGATATACCCCAGAATGGGGACAAGGAAGAACAGGTGGTAGGAAAGCTTTCTGTGTCACATGGTAGAGAAAACATTTTGATTTTTAAGTCAATGACATAGAATTCTGGCTCCCTCTGCCCACCTCTTCTTCTCTCTTTCTTCTCCCTCCTACTCCTGCTCTCTAACTCTTGTTTTCTCCTTCAGTCCTTGATTCCTGGTTCAGACATGCTGGGCTTTTTTCTTTTCTTTTTTTAAAGAAACTCAACTGCAGTGTCATCTTTACTTCAGCACTCCAGACTTCTTGATCAGAAATGTTAGTTTTCTTTTACTTTATCTCTTGAAGACTGCTCTTGCTAGGAGGAACCATTTATTTATTTATCTATTTATTTATCTATTTATCTATCTATCTATCTATCTATCTATCTATCTATCTATTTATTTATTTATTTAGAGGCAGAGTATTGCTATGTGAGCCAGGCTGGTTTTATACTTATGGGCTCAGAAGATGCTTCCACCTCAGCCTCTCATATAGCTGGAACCACATGTCTGTACCAATGTGTGAGCTCCTAGAAGGAATGTTTGGCCACAAGTTACATTAGGCTTGCCTGCTACTGCCCTGCTAGTTCTTGCCTTAAAACATGGAGCACTTACTTTTTTCTCAGGCATTTCCCCTGTATCAGATTCTCTGTGAAATGGTAGGCTCCCCATATCTTGGTTCTTTCCATACATACACCTGGCACATAAGAACATACACAAACTTTTATTTCATGAACTGAGTTAGCTACTAACACAAACTCCATTCACAGCCTCTGGAACTGTGGCCCTTTTTTTTTCCAGGTGTTTGACGATTGTCTGAGACATGCTGTTCACATACGCTGTTGGCTTCTGTCAATGCTGTTCATGGCCTCCCTGAACTACCACATGAGGTCTTTCCCATCTTCTCCCCTTGCCCAGCTCTTATTTACCATTAAGGCAACTGCTTGAATGTCAAGTCCCTTGAGAAAATCTGTGTCCCTCTCCAGACCACACCAGGGACCTTTATTTACCTTTTCATGACAGTGATTGCTTCACTGAAGTTCCTCAGAGTCTCCAGCTTTGAATGAGGACCACCTCAGTCCCCATTTCTACTTCTCTGGTCATCCACTCCCAGTTACTGTATGTGCACCGTACCATAAGCAGTCTGTAGCCTATTTTAGGTGGATCGTCTACATATGTTTTCAATATCACTGAATGAGACGAAAACTCAGCCTAAAGGGGAGAGGTAATTCACAGAAGCCAAACAATCAATAAGACTGAGGCTTGGAAATCAAATGTGTGGGGGTTTTGTTTTTTGGTTTTGTTGTTTTGTTTTGTTTTTTTTTTTACTTCAGAGCCGGTAATTTTTAACTACAGTATTTTATTTGGTTTATGTTTTAGACCCATTCTCACTTTGTTTTCCTTAAAATAACCCCCTTTATTGAGCTCACATGTATGTTTCCTGAGCCTGGCTTTGTTTTTGTAAATTTTTTTTGTCTGTAGCTTGCTTTCGGCTCATGCTTCTCTTCATACAATACTGACTGAGCACTGACCCCACAGTTGTAAGCACTTGGATATAGTCATTGACAAAAGAAAATGCGCCTCTTTCGAATATTGTGTGTGTGTCTTGCTTCTGATAGAAACTAATGTTCAAACATATGTCTGAATCTTCATTTATTTTGTTATTTTGTGGGGGTGTTTGCTTTAAAGATACTTTTATTACACTGTGTGTCAGTGTGTGTGTATGAATGTGTGTGTATATGTGTCTGTGTGTGAACGTGTGCATGTGTGCTTGAGTGTGGTGTGTGTGTGTGTGCGTGCCTGAATGTTTGTGTATGTGTATGGGGGGGTGCTTGTGTGTGTCTGTGTATATATGTGTATAAACATGAGTGTGTGAGTATGTGTGCATGTGAGTGTGTGCATGTGGGTGTGTGTGCATGTGAGTGTGTGTGACTGTGTGTGTGTGTGTGTGCGTGTGTGTGTGTGTGTGTGTGTGTGTGTGTGTGTGTGTGTATAAATGACAGAGCACATGGAGGTCAGAGGGCAAGTTGCACACATCAGCTCTCTCCTTCCACTGTGGTATACTATTAAAATTAAGCCATCAGTCTTGGTGTTACCTTTCCTCCTGACCCATCTCACCAGCCCTGATTTATTTTTTGAGACAGGATGTCACTCTGTAGCTCAGGCTGGCATAGAACTCACTACGTAATCTAGGCTGACTCAAACTCACCACAGTCCTCCTGCCTCAGCCTCCTGTGTGCTGAGATTACAGGAAGGAGGCACCATGCCTGACAAATCTTTATTTTGTTATCATGTTCAACAGTAGTTCCAGATTTCATGCAAGTAAGAAATCAGAGAATAACACTCTTTTTAGTTTCTCTCTACCTGGCCTGCAGGCAGCTTTGTTAGCTGTGCTGTAGGATGGTCCCAAGCCAAGTACCTGAATTCTGGTTTACTAGAGACTTCCAGTGAGACCCTCAGACACCTCATAACCAAGTTGCACCGAGTGCCTCTGCACAGCCAGGCTCTGGGTGCAGCAGCCTGTATCACACTGCGTTTTTCTGGCTTGTCTCTGGGTTACTAGTCAATAGTATTTCCTTGGTTGCTAATTTTCAGTATTTAATTGCTTTATTTAATTAATTAAATTTTGAAACCGGGTCTCACTGTAACCAGGGTGATCTTCTGTCTCAGTCTTGGTCTTCCCAGCTGAAGGACTACAGGTGTGGAGCACCACTCTATTATTCTTTTTTCTAATTAAAGATTCAGCCACTTAAGTGTTTCATTTGTAGCTGGATGAGCTGCAGTTCTGTTTTTGTTTTGATAATTTGCTTTACAAGGAGGTTTCAGGACAAGGTTTTGACCCCAACAGTGGATTTTATGATGTTTTCCTCTTTTTTTCAACATTAATAAAAAAGTTATAATATTTTCTGTGGTTATAATTTTCAAAGTTGTTTAGGCTAATTTAACCAACACTTTTGATGTTTTTATTGAGGCTTCTCCAGTTCTCTCTTGGAAACCCCAGTTCAGTGACCAAATACTTTTTCTTACTCAGAATATCTGGTGGATGCTATGTTTATTTTCCTTTTATTTATTTGCATGTGTCTATCTTGAGGTAAATCATTTGGTCTCATTTCTATGTCTGAGGAGCTTAAGATATTGCTGCCTAAAATCTGTAAACCAGTTAGATATTTTTTTCAAAGACAGCTTTATAGAATAGGTCTTTCCTTCATGGACAGGTCTTGTTTGTGGGAAGGGATGGAGAGAGGCCCAAAGCCCTTGATGTTGTGGGATACCACCCTCTTTTCATTCTGTTACTGTGATAAACACCCCTGACCACAATCCACACAGGGGAGGAAGAGAACATTTGGCTCCCAATTCTGAGTTACAGTCTGTCATTGAGGGACAATCAAGGTGGGAGCTCAAAGTAGCTAGTCACATAACAGTTCAGTCAAGAGCTGAGAGGACTGAGCACATCCTGGCTGCCTGCTTGCTCGGCTATTCACTCTCTCACCTGACTCCCTTCTACATCCAAGGGCCACAGGGAGTGATGTCACCCATGCGGGGCCGGTTCATCCTGCATCAGTTAACACTCTGGACTTGCCCATCTGCCAACTTCATCTAGGTGTTCCCTAACTGATGCTGTCTTCCCTTGTGATTTTATATTGTGGCATCTCGACATTCGAAACTAGCCAGTCGTGCTGTATCTGTGTTACTTTGGGACACCATTGCTGTTTTAATTAAGGACATAGAACTTCCCTATGAATACCCGGGTGTGTGTGTGTGTGTGTGTGTGTGTGTGTGTGTGTGTGTGTGTGTTCTACTTCACTCATTGAGATCCCTTTGTGGGGTTCTCACTTTGAACGCATGTTTACTCACAGTCACATTTTCTATGTAATTCTTTTATTTTTTCTTCATATTCTTTTTTTTCATTTTTGTTTTCTAAGCTTCATTATCATGCCTTTTTTCCCTCAGGAATATATATTATTTTCATTAAAATACTATATATTATTAATATGTAATATATGAGAATATGTGTTAATTCAAGCATAGTTTTACGTTTGAAAAGAATGTCCCCACTTCCACATGTCCCTGGTGCCCTTTCAGCTTATACATATTTCCTTTGATTGCCTCCTCATGTGTCCTTTGATCCCTTTATCTCTTCTTTAAGGTTTGAGTTTCACAGACATTACTCATAAATTCTCGGACTTGGGATACTGTTTGTTTGCAGCATTGACTGCTCAGCAAAGTGAGCCTTCGGAGGCAGAATCTCCCTCTATTTATTTGAAGCTCTTTCTTTCCCATCTTATCAGAATATATTTTTAAGACTGGATTTATTTAGATCACTCCTTACCTTTAATGAGCATTTTGTTTTTGGATCACAGATTCATTTAAAAATGTATAGAGGACATTTTACAGGGTATAACATATATTTTTTCTTCTGGAGTGGAGTTTTGTTAAGAGTTTTTTCCTCTTCCATAAAGAATGAATATGGTGCGTGTGTGTGTGTGTGTGTGTGTTTATTAATGTATCTGTACATGTGTGCATGTGTGTGGATGTGAGCGAATGTATGTATGCACATATGTGTGTGTGTGCATGTGTGTGCATGCATGCATATCTGTGTGTGTGTGTGTGTTTATTAATGTATCTGTACATGTGTGCATGTGTGTGGATGTGAGCGAATGTATGTATGCACATATGTGTGTGTGTGCATGTGTGTGCATGCATGCATATCTCTCTCTGTGTGTGTGTGTGTGTGTGTGTGTGTGTGTGTGTGTGTGTGTAGAGTTTGCTACTGTGAGAGAGAGCTTACTGCATATTGAATTCCAATAGGTGGCAACTGCCATGTATCTACCTTGCCACACAGGCCACTGGCTTTCTGTAAAAACAGCACATTTGTGCCATTTTTTCTTGCCATCCCCACTATAGACTTGTAGCTGTTGTCAGTGTCACACAGTCTCCTGAGGAATGCTCTGACCCACACACTTGGGCAAAGAAGTACACAAAGGAACAGAGAAGCATACAGGATGCCCCCGTGACCCAGCACTGTGACTTCAGACCTGTGACCTTAAGCTCTTGGAGCTCCTCTGACTTCTACAGAATTTGAGTTTATTTCAGAGGGTCCAAACTCTTTAGGATGGATCAAAATCTGTTCTCTGGGAAATGGTGAAGTCCTGATGATGCCATGATACTGGAAGCAGAAGACAATGAAAGAGGGCTTTGGGAACTAGCGGTTTGGCTACCAAGCCCTTCAGACCTCAGAAACCCTCCGCACTGTGGGTGTGCAGGCTTCACACCATCAGTGTCCTGGCTCTTCAGGCTGAGGGTGGACCTGCTTTCAGATATATGGGAGTAGAACCAGAGTTTTCTACGCAAACAAACTCAATTGTCACTTAAAAGGGGGGAAATTCCTAGAATCTGAGAGGATTTTTTTTCTTTATAAGATATGAAGCTGGGCATGATGGTTCATACTTATGATCTTAGCAAAAGCAAACAAAAATGAACAGAAGATGCCAGGGCAAAAGACCACTGCTTTGAGGGACACACTGCTTTCCACTCTTAGGGCTGTGGGACATCTCTGCCTATGAAACAAAGCTTGAAACTGTACCAAGACATACTTTCTGCTGAATCCATTTAATTCTTAGAATCATCTTGACCATAGTAGCATCTGTCAAACAGGAGGATGGGTTTTGAGTTTGGACACCGAAATACTCAGTTTTCCTTTCTGAATAAGCAATGACATCATAACCGTAAGGACATCATATTTCTTTTGAAATGTGATTGTTTTTCTCTTCGAGGGAGTCTGCTTATTTATTTTTTTTTTTAACAAATGAGTGCTTTACTCCTCTATGGAGCCAATTTCTGCAAAGGACAGCTGATAACATCCATGGAGTTGACAGACAGTTGTTCTTGCTCCGTGTTATTATATGAATGGTTTAAACATCTCTACATTCATAAGTCTGTAAAGGAACTTGGAAAGGAAGCCATCCGGGAAGTCTGAAGTTGAAATAACAAGATAAAATGGTCATTAATAGGTAGGTTAATGAATGAATGAATTGGTTCATTTGTTCCTCGAATGTTATTGCCAGACAATGTAATGTGGAAAGGGACAAAAATAGATATGGTCTGTGGCCTTGTGAAATATGCAGTCTAGTCTGGGAGAGAGACAGGAATCAAATCACCATAGCAACAGATAAAATTAAACTACTAGGTGACCTTTGACCTCTGTTACAAGAGCATAAATGTGTATGGACTGCCTCATACCGGTAGAAGAGTCGAAAAGCACTGGGCATGAGTGGCATTTTTACAGTTCCTGATGCTCTTATTAAGAAGTGCTGAGCTCATTTTTTCATTAAACAAAAAACTGATTATTAAAACATAGACATATACACAGATGCACCCAATTACACACATGCACACACAGACATATGTACTCATGCATACACACAGACACCCATGCACATACAGAGACATACAGACACACATATGCATATGCATACACAGAGACATACACAGACATACACACACACACACACACACACACACACACACACACAAGCTTTCTTTTCCATCAAGAACAAAGGTTTGAAGGTGGGAGGGATCAGCCTGCTCCCAGAGGGCGGAAGGGTCAGGCAGGAGACAGAATCCTGCCTGATAGGTCTAAGTTAGCGAGGCCTTGGCCAGCCCCAACTTTCTACCTAAAGGCTAGGAGTGGAGGAGTCCTCTAGCTTACTGATGTCACCTAAATGGTTTTTTTTTTCTTAAGTATGAATTCCCAGGTTTCTGGATAATCCATCCACTCTCATTCTGGGGGCAATTTTGCTCATGAGGAAACTTGGCCACTGCTTTAAGATATAACATGTTAGGGAAAGAGAAGGACCTCCGCCATGTATGTTTAGGGAACACAGTGCATGTAGAATTGGTGTTACCTGGGGTTCCAGCCGTCACTGGGTCTGTGGGTCTGTGACATCCTCACAGGTAAGAGGATGCTATGTAAAAGACAAGATATGCAACATAAATTTATTGAACACGGCAGGGTGGGTGTTTCCCTCTCAACTAGTGGATTCTCAGGTATTTTGACCAAGAATTGGAGTGCCTTGCTGCTTTTCTCCATGAACCTGTTGGGTACTGTTAGTGATCAAGTTGCCTTTACCTGGTCAGTGTGAGGGATTGGGATTCCTGTATGAGTTCTCTGTGACATTTTATGCAAGGAATATTTATACAGAAGGAACTCACAAGCCTCCTTTAACCGTGTGCTGTCAGGGGATACCTATGCGGCTGTAAGTTGTCTCATAAACTATAAGGCCTAGAAGGTGCCTTACAAATGTTTGTGTGAGTCCAAGGTGAGAGTTGCAATTTTATTCTTATAGTACATCAGAAGTCTTATCATGTTTGTAATTTATATGTATGAGTGATGGTCACCCATGCTACCCCTTTGTTTTAGGACACAAGCTCTGTAGGCGGGAACAAATTTGCCCTCTGAAGCATCCGTAGCATTTACCACCATGCCAAAAACAGAAGAAAGAGCAGTGAGCAAACAAGAAAAAGACCAAAGAAATATGAAATCAAAGCACATGAAAAATCATATCAAAGCATATGAAAAATGGGCTGGCTAGTTGACTCAGGGGGCAGAGGTATTGGCTGTGAAGGCGAATGTCCTGAGTTCAATGTTGGGGCCCACACAACTAAGGGAGAGTGCCAACTCCTGTACGTGTGCACTGTGGCCTAGGTGGGCTTTCACACAGATGCACAAATAAGTAAATAAACCAATAAATATAGAAAGCTAAGATTGTGAAATAAGATGCTACTAAAACTCAAAGTTAAATGTGCAACAATGAAGGGAAATTGCCTATAACTTTTAATTAAAAATTTTAAGAATTGAATGTATGCCACTTAGTGGTCTTGCTGGAGTTTTTTACTGAGTCCTGTCCATTGGCCAGATGCTAAACTAATTATTTTAAATGAATTATCTGAGTTAGTCTTTGCAATAACTGTGGGCAGTGCCTGACTGCCAATGGGTTGAGTTCTGATTTTTTGGCTATGCAGTGATGTGTAAGTGATACACCCTCGGTAGAAAACCAAGTCTCAAAGTTTGACGTTGCCTTGTGGTCCCATCCTCTCTGGTAAAGCTGGCTGTAGCTCTGAGCTATAGAACCCCTTCATGCTCCACTTTTTGATGTCATGGTGAGGGATAATGCTCACTAGATTGGGTAGATTACATGTATTTTCTAAGTTAGGATATGTATTTTCATTTTGTAGTCAGCCTATAGGGACATGACTGCCTCATGAGTCTGGGAGCAGAGAATACTATTCTGTTACTTTAAAGAAAACACAATTAAAACCATGAGACAACTTAGCAGTAAAGTTGTTAAGGTCTTACTCATCAGCATTCCAAGCAAGGAGAAGTGCAAAGGGCTTCTGCTGAAGACAAAAGTAGGCACAAAATGTTACACAGAGAAGAAACAAGCTACTTTGTGTTTGAAAAGGCATGCGGCCCCACGAAAATACAACCCAGAGGAATAACAGAGGGAAAACACACTAAGATGTGAAATAAATCAAACACACAAGGGAATATGGGAACAGAAACTGTTAATTCACTCTACTATGTCACTTTGGCCTTTGATAAATGCAGACATGTATATATATTAAATAATAAATTTAAGAAAGGTAACGACAATAAAAGAGCAGACACATACCACTCCTGAGCTCTCAAAAATGGAAAGCATTTTATTTTAAAATGCACATAATACATTAATACAAACTGATCACATATTTATTTGCAAAATAAATCTTAGTATATTCTCAAAAATGGAAGTTTTATAATAGCAACATTTAAACGTACTTTCATTAAAATATATATAAATTCCTAATGCCAAGTCAAACAAAACAAACCTAATCTCATAAAATTAAAACAAAATCCCATATAAGTAGATTTTGTACCTATGAGGGGAGAAATGTCATTTAGAATTACTTTCAAAACAATGAGAAAACTGATATGGAAAACTATGGTTACATGCAGGCCAAATGCACAGGTTTTAAACAGTTCATTATTAACAACAACAACAAAAAGGATGGAGGAGAAAAAGCACCAGGAACCTGTGGTAGAAAAAGCCAACAAGTCTTAGAAGGAAAAGGGCCTTACAATTTATTCTTAAATCTGATCTCCAGAGATGATCGCTCTCACATCTGAACCAGAAACCTAACTCTAACTACAGAGGAAAGAAATGAAAATCTGTGTGTGTGTGTGTGGGGGGGGTGCCTTGGATAGTGTTTAAAGCCACAGCGAGAGTGTGCGGGGTCCTGCCGAGGCTAACACATTTGAAAAGCTCAGTGAATAGACATTTTTCCAGGAAACTGTAAATGATCAAAATGGAGTAAGGATGGAGCAAAAGGGAAAAGCTGAAAAGAAAAAAAAAATAAGAGAATTAGTGAAAAACTAAGAGTGCTGTCAAAGGCTCACTCCCGGAACAGCTCTGGGTTTATGAACAAGTGTTGTTTTCTCCAAGTTTGAAGAACAGATAATTCTTTTGCTCTATAAACTGAGAGGATGGAGGAAGATCCTAAATTTCCTAGTTGGTTTTATGAAATGATCATGACCCTGATTTCAGAGTTGACAGCAATAGCACGAGGGAGGAGAGCACAGCTATCTCCCACTCCACAGCCAGAAGAACACCAACAGGCGAGTCGGATGCCGTGTCAAAGTCATCTTTCCCCTAATAGCCTGCATACACAGGTGAGAGAAAGGATGGCAAAAAGAAAAAAACAAAACAAAACATAAAAATATAGATTAACCAAATGTAAACACAAGCACCTTGAGAAGACCAAGGGCATTTTGACTTGAGAGAAAAAGGTGGACTTTAAAGCAATGGTCATAAGCAGAGATGGAGTGCTGGAGACAGAGTCCTCCCAGTCAAGCACACCTGTCCTCTCCACATTTTGGACACTCAGGCCAGTGCAGTATGGTTAGTGACAGAGGCAAAGCCATCATCAAAAATTTCAGAAAATGCATGAGTTCTTCCCTTAAGATTTAAAATAATTTAGTAAAATTCACTTTGAACTGGCAAGATACATGGGAAGTTGGCAAAATGTAAAATGAATGAGGCCTGGCATCAGTAAACAGCGGCCTTAGTGTGCCCCGTGGGAACTTTCAAAGCAGCTTTCCAAAAATATTTGGTTTGTTAAATTATCAGGCAGCACAATGGCAGTTAGTGGTCTGTAGAACACACTGCAAAATATTACCCAACTATACTCCTAAACATACAAACGGGATATGTTACTTCTGAAGAGAAAGACATTGTGTTACAAACGTATTGAGTTTTCAAGTTACAGGTGCATTTAAATGATTTCCAGCTGTTTTCCTGTTGATATTTTGTAGAAGGCAAAAAACACGATTCTGATCACCCAGAACCAAAGGATTGGGGAGAGACAACTGCACTGAAGACTGCTGCAGAGACATGAAGTCGCATAATAAATACAGTAAATGAGGGAGACAAAAGGTATCCCAAGTGTATGCAGCAGAAATCATCTTTCAAGTAACTGTTAAAAGAAAACATCAAAACTAAAAGAATTGAAGAAGTGAGACATTACTAGCAATTATTGCTCAGAATCTTGGGTATTAGTTTGTGTGTGTGTGTGTGTGTGTGTGTGTGTGTGTGTGTGTGTATGTGTGTGTGTGTGTGTGTGTGTTTTAATTTTAGAAAGTTTATTACAGATTCACAGTTGGAGCTTAGGAGAGAGACCCACGCCATTTGTGTTAGTTGTTGCAAATGGTGGGGGCTTCGGAGAAAGAGTAAGGAAGCCCTGGATACCAGAAAAAGTATACTGAGGTTCTGGCTTGCACAGAAACAGAAGAGAAGAAAAAGGGAAAGTTATGCCCTTCTGAGTCAGGGCTCAGGCACCCAGAGTTAAGAGCCACATGGTAGCTCATAGCTGCTGCACTTGTGTGTGGAGGGATTCTGGGAAGGAAAAGTACATCATCACATTAAGGTGTAATTATTCACACCCTCTTTTTCTAGCAAGATTTAAGGTAGACCCACCTTCCTGTGCTGTGATTGCTTAGCCAGGTGATTGACAGATGAAACTGGATTAACTGTTTATGTTTTGGATGGCTTGAAATGTTGTTCTCCACCAGGCCAGAGAACCAGCTCCCCTAACCGGCTTCCACAAAGCCCTGATCAAGGCATCTGTAACATCCCCTCCTCTGAAGAGGGAAGACTAAACTTTTACAGAAGTCAGACCAGGGGTCACAGTCCCCAAACATTTCTGGCACTTTAAAAGTCCATTTTGTCACTAATGACAAAATAACGCTGCTGCTATGGTTTGGTTGTGGAATGTCCCCCGACAGGTTCCCCTGTTCGAACCTAGTCCCCAGCACTGTCTGGGGAGAATGGAACTCTGGAGAAATAGGGCTCAACCAGAGGCCTTGAGGGTCACACCAGCTCTCTGCTTCCTGATGGTCCATCATGTGAGCAAGCTGAGCCCCCAGACTCCGCTGCCACAGCCAGCCAGCTAGCATGCCCTCCCTGTGATGGAGACTGAAGCCACTCCTCTCTTAAGATGTTTCCATCCCAGTGGGGCGATAACACAGAAAACTGATAGTCAGTCAACTCCAAATTGACTAAATATTTGAAAAAAATCTGAATGAGAAGGTACATAAAATAACACAAAGCTAAAAACAAAATGAACATTAGAGACAGAATTGATTTTTAAATTAAAAAAAAACCTTTAAGAAATAATAAAAATAGTTCGGATAAATTAAATACATTAAACAACTATAGAATTTAACTATCAACCCAGATTGGCATGATAAAATATTTATGAATATTAGTATCCTCAGAATAGAAAGGATATATGTGTGCACACACATACATATATTGTTTACACACGCCAACATCAAACAGTGAAAGCAGATGCTGGGACAGAATAATTGCTAGTTTCAAGAAATAAAGATGCAAACGTTTAATCAATATCGTAAATTTAACTTCCAAAGTTAACAAAATAAATACAAAGCAATCTACACACTGTGGAGACAGAAACTCACCTCTGCTTTTCCCGATGAAACAAAAAGAAAACCCTCTCAGGCTACAGCGAAGGGGCTTAGCCAGCATGGCTGGAAACCAGCTGGGCTGTGACAAAGTCACTCTCCCTTTTTGTAGCTGTAAGACTTTATTGTGTTACTACTGAGCTTAGGAAAACAATCATGATGACCCTCAGGACCAATGAGATAAGTGGGTAGGCAGAGACAATGCACAGGGCAGGGCATTGTAGGGAGTGCTTAACAAACACCCCTTCAAAACTCCTTTCCCATGTGGGTAATCTCTGATATCATGACGCACTGCAAAACTCCAAGTAAATAATATGAGACATACACATGCATATTTGTGTATATATGCAAATATATATGTGTGTGCATATATGTGTGTGTGTGTGTGTGTGTGTGTGTGTGTGTGTGTGTGTGTGTGTGTGTGTTTATGTGACTAAATAATTATAGCAGCTCTGGTTAAATTAGCAGGAAACTGAAAGATATCAAATCCCCAGTGTTTGAGACTTAGTTTAATAGACTAAGAGTCCAGTCAGAAGTTGATAAGGTAAGACATTAGAATCACGTCCCCCACTCCACTCCAGAGGAGTGGGATGGAAGGGAGAAGGGGTAGAGGGTGGGAGGGCAGGACTGGGAGGGGTGGAAAGAGGCCACTGTGATGGAGATGGAACCTGAAGTAATAAATAAACATGAAAAAAAAGAATCACGTCCCCAAAGAATATTTAAGGACATTGGGTTAAAGCTCACCATAAAATGTTTAAAAACACACGATACAAAATGTACATGAAATATGACATGTATTTGATCATCCATATAGGCAGATATTGAAGGCTATTTGTATTTTGTGACATTTTCACGTAGCCACTAGTGCC
This sequence comes from Lophiomys imhausi, assembly GCA_907164525.1. Lineage (NCBI taxonomy): Eukaryota > Metazoa > Chordata > Mammalia > Rodentia > Muridae > Lophiomys > Lophiomys imhausi. The sequence continues at coordinate 4,340,958 of CAJQZJ010032004.1, read as the reverse complement.
CTGCACACATTGGCACTTACCACTGCTCTGCCAGCTCCTGGAGCAAATTCTCCACGTGGCTCCTGCTCCACAGCTCCCAGAGCCATTTCTGCCTTTGCCTTTGAGTCTGCGTGCTGGCCATTCACTCCTGCTGTCAGCAGAGAGCAGCCCGGAGCAGCTCCTCCAGGCTGTGTTCTCCTCCTCAGCCACCTTCCTCCTTAACTGATCTACTAAAAATCACACAAAATAGCATTTAATCACTATGCCTAATTCAACATCCTGATCACTTACCATATAAGGGAACTGAGAAGTCAGAGCTTGGTGAGCCACAGCCCCTGCTTCTGAGCTGGTGCACGAGCAGGGGAGGCCAGGTCTACTTCTTGACAAACACAGACTGGAAGCATCAGAGTTGCCAGACTGAGCAAGTGAAAACACTGCACGGGATAAATAGTGCACGAGACACATTTAAAAGTTCTTCAAGCTGAACCGAAATTTAAGTTTAACCAGGAAGCCCCCTTTTTTTTTATGTAGCAGATCCATCCAAATAATTTTGACTCCCCATGTCTTTTCCCTAAGCCCATGCATGATACAGGGGAGGGAACTGGGAGCCAGTGAGGCTTCAGTATTTGCTGTATTCCCCTGCCTCATCAGCAGGACCTGAGTTTGGACCCAGTCTCTCTTCTGGCCTCCAGGTATGCACAGCCTACCTTGCAGTAGCTTTTGTGTCTATGTCTGAAGCGTATTTCATCAATTCAGGACAGATGACTTTTGCTCTTTTTTCCAGTTGACGCCACCTTCTGTTAACTGTCAGAGGCCAACATAACATGGGGAAGTGAGGCTAGGTCACAGGGAGCATTGTGGCAGACTCTGTAACTGTATGTGCCTGTGTCTTTTGCATTTTCTGATTCTGTTGAGCAAAGAACTCACTATGGGTGGCTGTGTTGTGCATCCCATGGAAGGACAGTGGCTTTTGCACAAACCAGCCTTTCTATCAGAGTCCAACACCCATGCACACAAGCAGAAGAGCTGTTCTGGACTGCCTGAGCCACCCACCAGCTCTGGCCAGTGGTAGAGTTCACTTGAATGAGCAATGCATACCCTAGGATCTGTACCCATGGCACTCCATGGCACCCTAACAGGTTTTCCCAGAGACCCTTAGGTAAGAGTGGCAACAGTTTTATAGCTCTACAGTAAAACACTCTGGGGAGGAGGGACCTGATGTGGCAGGTGTCCCTTCTGAGGGACCTGTGTCACCCCTGAAGAACTGACTTTGAGACAATTGTTAAACACTCGCTACTTTATAGAAACATGCTTTCATTGTTTCCTGTTGCTGTAACTAAATACCATAGGCTGGGTGACTTAGGAAGAAAAGAGGTTTATTTCTTACACATCCTTAGGATGGGAAGCCCATGATTAAGGGACTGCATCTAGTGAGGGTTTTCTTACTGATAAAGACTCTGTATCATCTCCAGGTAAAGCAGGATATCACATGGAGAGACAGAGTGGGCTCCCAGGCTCAGATCACTCTCTCTTTTATGAAACTGCTAATACTATCACAAGGGCCCCGCCATTGTGACCTCATCATGGTGAGTTATAGTTGTAACTCTGCCAGAACTCTTATCTGAAAATACCATAGTGGGGATAAAGTTCACACTCTCAATACCTCACAATTGGGATTAAACATTAGCATGAGTCTTGGTGGGACCATTCAAACCACAGCAATACTCTATCAGGTTCCAGAGATGAAAAAGTAGCCAAAATGTATCTGCTTGCCTTAGTCAGCCTAGAGCTGATGGAAACACATGGATGGACCACAGGGGTTTAACTATCCCAGCAAACATAACTTTCATATTGCCAGTCTGTTGTCCCTCCTTGCAGGATGTCAGGATGGTCTTTATCAATGACCTGTGTATTCAAGAAATATCTGGAAATTATAGAGAAAAACACTCTTTAAACTTCGATATTATGCTTAGGACATTCCACACTCAGACAGGCAAGGTAAGTTGTTGTCTCCTGGTTCACTTATCTTAGTCCTGCATACTACAGTCTCAGCGAGAACAGGCTGTCCTTTGTGCTATCATTTCTGTCTTACCAAGGGAGAAACTGAACTCAGCAGGGACTCTTAAAGTGTGTATGGCCCACCAGTACATTAGAAGGGTTTTGTTCTCCTTATGCAAGTCCTCTGCCCAAGACCAGATGTTGCTGACATCACCTTGCTGGCATACCAGACTTCTCCAGTGAAGGCAGTAAAAGGCAGCTGCAGAGAATGGAGCTTGGTTAAGGATCATACTAACACTGTGGTCCTCTGGGGTTTCAGATATCTGCCCTTCTGCATCCCCTGATCTCCAGGTTTCTGGCTGCTGTACTGTGGGGAAAGGTTGAATATCTGCCTCACTTTAGTAGACAGAGCATGGGTGTGTCTTTAACTTATCCAAAATGCAAGGACAATAAGTATTTTAAGGTTTCAGACTTTTTTTTTGGAGTTTGGAATATTTGAACACACACACACACACACACACAAAGAGAGAGAGAGAGAGAGAGAGAGAGAGAGAGAGAGAGAGAGAGACAGTAGGGAGATTCATATTGCTTGGGACTGCCACCAAAGTCTAAACACAAGAGTCATTTGTATTTCCTGATCATCTTTTGTACATAGCCTGGAGGTAATTTGTTTTCTTTCTTTCTTTCTTTCTTTCTTTCTTTCTTTCTTTCTTTCTTTCTT
>CAJQZJ010032004.1:4317677-4333075 GCA_907164525.1 Lophiomys imhausi | reverse complement strand
GTGTGTGTGTGTGTGTGTGTGTGTGTGTGTGTGTGTGTGTGTGTGTGGCGGGAGGGGGGGGGCGAGGATTCCATTCCAGCATATCTATCTTCTGAGTTAGGTCCAACCTCTTTATGAGATCACTGTATTAGTAACTTATTGCTGTGATACAATGGCCTGTCATAGTCTGCAGGATGCTTTATGCCATTCTTCAATAGAACAGGAATGAAGAGTGAATTCTCAGAAGCTGGGTAGCCTGGAATGGAACTTTTTTAGAGGGATGCTGGGGTTGAACCCAGAGACTCAAACATGTTGAGCAAGTACTCTGTTGCTAAGCAACATCCTCTGGCCAAGTACAAAATGTCTAAACTTCTTGATGTACATAGGTGGAAAATGGAAACTATCCAACAATGTCTGACAGAATGAATTCTCTTGTTCACCCGGTGTTTTGCTGTTATGCCCACAATGAATGTGACAGCCTTCTGCAAAGTGTCCATTTATCCATCAACTGCCTCCTGCTGACTTCATCTCTTTGATCTTGCTTTTATGTAGCTCAGGTTGGTTATTTGCTGGGGCTAGTCAGACATCTCTAGAGAACCAGTTTCAGGAGAGATCAGTGTCATGTAAGGAAGTGGATTTTTGTCGGAAGGCCCTTGGATTGGTCCTCAGAGATCTAGCTTATGTTCTGAGTCCCAATCCAAACAGCTGGGCTTTATTCTGGAGTAAACAAAGCTGACAGTACCAGGCTCTCAACCCTCAAAGTGGCCGATGCTTCTGAAGGTCCATGCTCACTGGGTATTTCAGTACCGGTTGCTGATTATTCTTCTGCAAGTGTGATGATTAGTTGTTTGATTTGTCTTGTGCCAACTCAACACAAGTTAGAGTTATCTGCTTAGTAGTAATTGAGACAATGTGTCCATCATATCTCTATATGGACTGTGCCACCCCTGGGCAGGTGGTCCTGGTGTTATAAGAAAGCAGGCTGAACAAGCTGTGTAGAACAAGCCAGTAACCAGTGTTCTTCCTTCACCTCTGTACCAGTTCCTGCCTCCAGGCTCATCAATAGAATATGATTTGTAAGGTGAAATAAACCCTTTTCCTCTCCAGGTTGCTTTTGTTACTGTTTCATTAAAGCAACAGAGAAGTAACCTAAGACAGCAAATGAGGCCCCAAGCACCCTGGTTTCTAGCTGGAGTGTTCCCATTGGCTGATAGGGCCTGGTGCTGTCCACACTGCATATTTCCCGCTTCTTTCATATTATCTTTGGTAACGTGTATATATAAACACTATGCTCCCTTAAAAATGGTGAGTTATATCTTTTCTTACTGTGCTGGTTAATTTTTTTTTTTTTGTCAACTTGGTACAAGCTAGAGTCATCTGAGAGGAGAGAACCTCAATGGAGGGAGTGCTGTCATCAGATTAACCTGCAAGCAAGGCTGTAGGGCATTTTCCTGATTAGCAATTGATATGGGCCCACTGTGGGTGGTGTCATATCTGGGCATGGAATCCTGGGCTGTTTAAGAAAGCAGCCATAAGCATCAAGCCAGAAAGCAGAGCTCCTCAATGCTGTCTGCTTCAGTTCTAGCATCCAGGTCCCTGCCCTGGCTTCCTTAGCAATGGACTGTGTATAACCTGTAAGCTAAAACAAACCCATTTGTTAATTTTTGGTCATAGTGTCCATTGCAGAAATGGAAATAAAAACAGAACATGTACAGATTTTTTTGAATTGCTTTGTGATTGGGACTTGGTGGTGAGGGTTTAACTTAGGGTCTTGCCCACGGGGAGAACATCCTCTGCCACTGAGCCAAGCCTTCCTACTAGGGCTTTTCCCCATGTGTTCGAGGGTTGGGTGGGAGTGGGTATGGGGGTTATGAGTGGAGGTTAATAGTGCATAGATTTTAGAAGCCAGAAGATGATGTCCTGTGCCCCCTCTATTGATCTCCACCTTATTTTTTCGACATAAGGTCTCTCATTGAGCCTGAGGCTTGTTTTGTTTTTCCAGCTAGACCAGTTGGCTTGCAGGCCCTAGCTATGTGTCTATCTGTCCCTTCCCACACATATGTACCCCAGTACCACAGGCTACAGGCATGTGTGATGATGAATTTATTATTAGTTATATGAAAACGATAGATATCTTTATATAGAAAGAAAACAAAAGATAGATTCATAGGAATTACCCAACCTAAGCAAGAGAGGAAAAGATTTAATATTCATGTCACCAGAGCACTAGAAAGGAAGACTGGAGGATTGTACCCTGACAGAAAGACAAAAAAAAAAAGCAAAAAAAAAGAAGAAAGAAAGAAAGAAAAGGACGAGTGACTGAAAGCATCTCAAATTTAGAAAAAGGTATAAACCTAAGAAAACTAAAAATTGTCAGGCAGACAGGATTAATTTAGGAAAAGTTAATGCTGGGGTTTTGCAACCAAAGGTCTAAAGATTGAAGACAAGGAGGAAATCTTGAAAGCAGCCAGCAGACAATGGCACATTGGCTGCTCTGTGGCTCAGAAGAGCCCAGCTTTACCCTCTGAAATGCAGAACAGTGGGCATTCTGAACCTGCTTGGGAAAGCACCTCCATCCCAGGAGAGCCACAGGAGAGGAGGCAGACAAAGGGCGGGCATTGGCACAGAAAAGCATGAATGTTAGCTAGACCACTGCGTGAAGCCTCGTCAGCTAAAGGGGAGAGATACTGGAGTGCCATTCATACCCTTACAGCAGTGGGAAAGCTACAAGGTCGCCTCAGTTTTCTGTACAGTTTATATGATTTTTAAAAAACACAACAAAAGCAACTTAGGGAGGAAAGGGTTTGTTTGAGCTCACAATTCCAGGTTGCAGCCCGTTATTTTGAAGAACTCACAGGAACAGACAGTGGGACACATCACATCTATACCAGGAGCAGAGAACAAAGAACACAGGTGTGTCAGTACTCATGTGACTTCCTCCTTTGTCAGTGTGGGACCCAGCCCCTGTAATGGCACTACCCTTGTTTAGGGTGGCTTTTCCTTCCTCAATTAGCTTAATTAAGAAAATACCACCCTAGAACTGGGTGGTGGTGGCACACATGTTTAATCACAGCACTTTCGAAGCAAAAGCAGGCAGATCTCTATGAGTTCAAGGCCAGTCTGGTCTACAGAACAAATTCCAGGATAGCCAAGGCTACATGGAGAAACCCTGTCCCCCCCCCCAAAAAAAAAACAGAAAGGAAGGAAAGAGGGAAGGAAGGAAGGAAGGAAGGAAGGAAAGGAAGAGATACCACTCTAGCCAGCCTGATCTAGACAGTTCTTCATTGAGACTCCCTAGGAGAGTCTAGCTTGAGTCAAATTGACAATTAAAACCAGTAATCACAGAAATGTGAATATTTGGATAAAGATAATAGACTTTTCTGCTCATGAGTCATTTAAAACTTAGTGATGGTCAAAAAGTAAAAAAGTGAATTGTTTAGTGGGGTATTCAAGGTCTATAGATGGACTACCTGAGACTCTTCCAACATGAAGGTACATGTGAGGCAGTAACATTTACATATATTATCATAAGCCACACAGAGAAAAAAAGTTGTATGTGTGGAAACCACACATACACACACTAACTTAATAGATAAGTTAAAATGAAGTGCTAGAGAGCAGTTTTTTTTTTTTTAAAGAAGACAGACAAGAAAAATGGAGGGAAAATAGGAACTAAACAGAAAACTACTAAAATAATAGAATTAAACACAAATATGTAAGGCTTGTACTACAGTAACATAAATAACTTGTAAATTATCTGATCACAATAACAAAATGATGGAGACTAGCAGAGTGCATATGCAAATGTGCTCACATGTGCGCACACACTTACATAGAGTGATTCCCCACCGCCCAGACAGAATCTCATGGTCTCAACTTCCTGATTGCTGAGAATACAGGTGTGCTCGGCTGTAAAAGTGCATTTTTACGTGATGTGCTGTTTACAGGAAACTTTTCCATCCTATTGTGAGCTCAGTAGGTTACATCTAAATGGCAGAAAAAGAAAGATCATGAGTTCTAGGCCTCCCTGCTTTGTACATGGAGACTCTGGCCCAGGAAACAAACAAATGAACAGAGTGGTGTGGGTGCCTGGGATAGGCACATGGCATGCTGATAAAAGCCAGCTCATCGGGAGGATGCAGTAAGTGCTACCATGTCAGCCCCTAACAGGACTATGAGAGGCATATTGCAAAGCCTCACAGACTTGATGGGAGAACATTTAAAACACCACAGTTATATTTTAATACTCCCAAGTAACACACAGAAAATAAGCAAGGATGTAAACCTGAATAAATCATCAGCCAGTCAGATACCAATGGCAGTTATAGGTCATTCAATCTGCACAGTGGTTAATCATTCTTTTTGCTTGTTTGTTTGTTTTGATATAATATAATTACATTTCTCCCTTCCCGTTCCTCCATTCAAGCCTCTCCATATGACCTTCCCCATTCTTCTTCAAATTTAAAGTTTCTTTTTTTAACTAATTGTTATTGCATGCTATGTGTATAGGTATATATCCCTAAATATACCTGTTCAGTCTATACCATGTTACTTGTATGTAAGTTTTCAGGACGGGCCATTTGGCAACAGACAACCAATGGGTGTGATCTTCCCTGGGGAAGGACACCTGTCGAACAGCTTTCCTCAGTTGCCTGTAGTTGTTTCTGTAGGGTTGAGGTCTTGTGAACTTTTCCTGCCTAGTTTAACATATCCATTGGTATCATCCATGTTCAGCTCACTAATATTCTTTTTGAAAGTTGATCGAAACATTAAAAAAACCATAGATCACAGAATGCATATCAGCAAAGAGTTCCTATTACGGAAAAAGTTCAGACAGAGCAGAAATGAGTTAGAAATCGGTAGCAGGATAACAGGAGAAACAAACAAGCAACAACAACAAAATAAGAATCTCTAAACACTTGGGAATGAAACAAAATTCTTATAAATAATCTGTGAATGTAAGAGAAAAGTCTTACGGAGAGTTAGAAAAGAATATCCTTAAAATAACACAAGCCAAGTGTGTGAGACAATTAAAGCAGTGCTTACAAGGGACGTAAAGCCTGAAATGTTTATGTTTAAAGAAATAGAGCTTTTACATTATGAATGAAATAAACACCATGAGAAATAAAGAAAACTGGAGAAACAATATGAGAAACAAATAAAGAAAATCATAAACAGAAAAAGTATATAGAGAATAAAGAAACCCAAAGCTGATTCTTTTGAAAGAACAAAAATAACGATCTGTTTTATCAACATTGACAAAAAGTGGGAGGGAACAAAATTCAACATTAGGAATTAAATAGAGAGTAGCACTAATGTCCCCAGCAACATTAGAAAATGATACTGAGGTCAGGAGTGCTGGGACACAGCCAGCATTCCCAGAAGCCTGCAGAACTCATGAGACCTTGTCTCACCATTTTAAAAAGGGCTCAGCTGCAGTCAATGGTAAAACACTCACTCGCACAATGAAAGGGTCTGGATGCAATCCCTGTTCTTCCATGATGAGAGTTATATGAATATTTTAACAATTTAGGCAAATGGGCCAATTCCTTGAAATGATAGTTACCATACTTCATTCAAAACGCAATAGACAACTTAGTCCCACAACTTTTTTTTTTTCTCAAGACATTGTTTCTCTGTGTAGCCCTGGCTTTCCTGGATTCACTTTGCAGACCAGGCTGGCCTTTTTGTTTTTGTTTGTTTTTTAAGATTTATTTATTTATTTTGAATATATGAGAGTTCTACCTGCATGTACACCTGCTTGCCAGAAGAGGGCATCAGATTCCAGTATAGATGGTTGTCAGCCACCATGTGGTTGCTGGGAATTGAACTCCAGACCTCTGGAAGAGCAGACAGTGCTCTTAACCTCTGAGTCATCTCTCCAGCCCCCCAGGCTGGACTTGAACTCACAAAGACCCACCTGCCTCTACCTCCCGAGTGCTGGGATTAAAGGCGTGCGCCACCACGCCAGGCAGTCCCACAACTTTTAAGAAGTTAAACTTGTAGCAAAAAGCTGCTAAAAACAAAACAAAACAACAACAACGAAACTCCAGGCCCAGATATTTTCATTGGAAAAACCTATAAAACAGTTTCAAATAATATAGATATTCCATCACATCTCTCCCCAAGAAGAAGAAACACTTTGACCTCTACTATGAGGTCATCCTTACTCTGTCGCTTAGACTAGACTGGGAAAAAGAATAAAGGGAGGGAGAGAGGGAAACTATAAACTAAAACCATTCAAAGGCATAAATATGAAACTATTGTTTAAATGTAACCAGTAAGTATATAAATAATGTACCACAGTATGAAGAGTCCAGCTCAGTATTCCCAAATTAATCAGCACAACCCATTAACTCAGTAACCTTCAGAAGAAAAACCACATGATGGAGCCTTGAGAGATGACTCCATGGTTTAGCATACTGTTTTGTTTTGTTTTGTAGAGAATTGGGGTTCAAGTTCCAGCACCCAAAAGATAGCTCACAACCACCTATAACTCCAGCCTCAGGAAACCTGATGCCCTCTTTTGGACTACATGGGCAGCAGGCACCCATGTGGTCCACATGCAGGCAAAATGTCCATTTAATAATAATACTAAATTAATGAATAAATAATAAATTAATAGTAAATGCATAAAACTAATAACTGATAATAATAGAAATAGATAATAAAAAATGAAATGATACAAATATGAATAACAATAAAATAACAAAAATATAATAAAATACTGATGATTAATAAACAATACATAATAATAAATTATTAAAGTGAAAACAATGAATGAATAATAAATGAAATAATTAAAACTAACAAAATATGGTATTATCAACTGATGCAGAAAAATCATTTGACAAAATTCCCCATCCACTTATGACATAACTCTCAGAAAACTAGAAATGGAAGACAGCAGCATCATTGTGATGTGACAAATAGCATCTAACAATGCCCCTGCAAGGGACATCAGAATGGCTGGGGAGACATCTAATGTTTCTCCTACAGACCAGTACCAGGGGCCTTGAATCCTCTTGTTTTCACATTGCATCACACTCTGTGGGATCACACTCCGTAGCCCAGCCAGTGCCATGTAAATAGCAGAGGGAAATGTGCAAGCTTTGCATGATTCAGACATGCTACATGCTCTGAATATTTTTCTCTCCTAGAAGGAAATTTCACAAGGTGGGCTTTATATAGGAGAACACTGATGAAGTGACAAGGAGAGCAAGTCCTTTTCTAATGCTTTTAGAGACATAATACAATAAAATGCCTTGTCATGAAGGGAGTACAACCTTTAATCCCAGCACTCAAGAGGCAAAAGCAGGCGAATCTTGGAGTTCAAGGCCACCCTGATCTACAGAGTGAGTTCCAGGACAGCCAGAGTTACAAGAGAAACCCACCTTTCCCAAAAACCCATGAACAGAGAAAGCAATAAAAATTCTTATTTTTAGTCAGCCTAAAGAAGGAAGGAAAGAGTTAAGATTTCTTGGTTAAGATTGATGGACAAGGTACTTAATATGGCCTGGAGCTTATATTTTTATACTTTGCCTAAATCTTTTAAAGTGCAACGCCATGGTAACAGCAGTGTTGTGCTTTTTGCTGTTTAAATAAACTTAAAAGTTCTATTTTTTGATGGGAAAACAATAACGGAGTGCAAAGCCACTCTTATCTGCATCTCGTTTAAGTGAGTTCGGAGGATGCTCAGCGTTGGCACAGAAGCTGGCAAATCTGGAGGCTGAGGTCTTGTTCCTTTTCTGGATGGAATTCTGGCCCGTTTGATGATTGTGTGACCTTGGACAAGTTTCCTGACCCCTCTGCCTTGTAGTTTCCAAAGCAGAAAATACCAATCAGACCTACTGCGCAGGTTGTCAGAGCAGCGGAAGGGGGAGCTGAGGTGACAGGCATAGAGGATCCAGTGTAGGCAGGGTCAGAGTTAGCAGTCACTAAGGGTCACCTGCTGAGATATCATCTAAACCAGAGACATGACCCCCAGAGAGAGGCTGAGGAACAGAATCGAAAATTATATTTTGAAAATCCATAGTTGGGTCAGTGAGATGGCTAAGTGAGAAAAGATGCTCATGATACAACCCTGGTGGCCTGACTTTGATTCTTGGAATTCACTTAAAAGCAGAAAGGGAGAACAGACTCCATAGAGTTGACCTCTGATCTCTACATGTGTGTTGTAGTACACAAAACTAAACACACATGGTGCATGACACAAAATAATAAATAAACAAAAGAAGATCCATAGTCATGTTGGGCCAGTACATATGTCATAGGAGAGATGTCCTGTTCATAGGACTATGTCAACAAAATAAAGAACATGGATTTCTAGGGACAGCAAGCAGTAGCTGCAGCAGGGCCTCTATCACCCTCAAATCCACACTTTCCACCTCCCCAGAGGATGTTTGCCTTTTTTGTGGCAGAATGCTGATTACAGGCCACTGACAAACAACATCTCTGAGAATGAAAGTTTGCTCACAAGGAGTCTAAAAACCATGAAAACATTTGAATGCAGAGAGATTATAAAAGTGCTGCCCCTAGATGCCTCGCATAATGGCCCGGGACCAGTTTGAGTAGTTTGGTGGGCGTTAAACCTCTTCGTATTAGACAATGAGATTTCTAGTGTTCTTTTAATGCAATGACCATGCAAATCTTTGCTTCCTTTGCTCAAAATATATCTGCATAGAATTTTCCTCTATAATCTGACATTTGAATGCTTGGTCTACAGACGGTAGTGCTTTGGAGGGAGGTTAGTTGGTGGGCCTTGCTGGAGTATGTCTGGCAGGCCAGATTTGAGAGATTAAAAAGGCCCATCCACTTCCAGTTTGCTCTCTCTGCTTTGCACTTGGCGTTGAGGATGTGAGCTCTCAGCTCCCTGCTCAAGCCACCATTCCCACCCGCTGCCATACTTCCCCAACTATGACAGGTTGTTATCCTTCTGGAGCTACAAGTCCAAATAAATCCTTCCTTCTGCAAGTCTCTGGCTATTACGTTTTATCACAGCAACAGAAAAGTAGCTAATACAGGTAATGAAATGAGAATAAAACTGTGGGCTAGATTTAACCAGATGCACGTTTTTGTTCAATGTTGAAATTTCCCTCCTCAGCCACGACTAACACTGAAATAGCTGCCTGGATCTCCAAGCTAGCAGAGGATTTGAGGCTGCCAGTTCTGTAGGCAATGAAACCAACTTCAGAGCAGACCACTGCCCAATCATCCAGGTTCACTTATAGCACAGAGGAGGCTGAGAATATCGCTGATGCCTCTTTTGACATTATCTGCAGTTTCCAGTGATGGTCCTGCTGTATTCTAAAATAGGAGCCATTGCTCTTTACTGAGGTGTTAGCATTGTTGTAGGATTGTTCCCTGAATCTTCTAGAAATTAGGAAGTTCTCAGCTTTTTAGTGACTAATACAGTCCTCAGTTGTGACTCATTACCCTGTCACAAGTCTCACCCAGGGAGTTTGGGACAAACTATGTCAAAGAGGCTGTGTCCTTCCTGGTTCTGAAGGAGTCATGCTAGTGGATTTCCCATCCCTTGCAGCATCCCAAGGTACCGTCTTCACTGACTTCTATGATTCGGATTGAGTCCAAGGCCAAGACTTCAAATTAGCAAGGATGAGAAGACTCAAGCATGGCACCCTACCTACTCTGAACACCCTTGAAGAGGTGAAAGATGCAAAGTTCTGAGAAGCAACCCCAAAGTGACCTGGGACATGGGACACCCACTTGCTCAAATTCTAGAGCATTAATAGATTTTCTACTGTTGTAGTTGAGGTGATACCCCCACCCCAGAATTTTGCTCCTTCACTGAGTAAATTGGATCTCTACAACTTAGACCAAGTAGGGGAAATAGAGTGGAGCCCCAGTGATGGCTTCGAGGTCTCAGTCATCCGTTTCAAAATAGAACAGAATTATAACCAGCTGGTAGTGATTTTCAATCCCGACCCTTGTAGAAAGGGGTGAGAATGCAACACAGTGTCCATTTCTTGTCCAGGGCACCAGGCTGTGTTTCCCTCTCAGGGTGACATGGATGTTATGAGACTTTTTGCTTTTATTTTTAATTTTGTTAGTAACCACAAGCCACACTGTTCCGGTATTTTGAATACAGAATTTATAAATTGAAAATAGAAGAGGGTACAGAATGTGCAGTGTTTCTAGTTCATTATTCCATGTCCATAAAGAAAAAATTAAAATGCCATACAAAGGAAAATTCTACATTCTTTAAGGTAGCAGCAATAATGGCAGTCTTTGCAACTTATACTGAAGGATAAAGCTTAAGCCTTTGGTCCCGTAGTATCTGTCTTATTTGTCACCATTACAAGCTGGGAGGGAGCATAACCATTTATCACCTGCAGTTGAGATACATTGCTGCTCCCCCCCCCCCCATTGCTAGCTGAGTTGCACTCCTCCAAAGGTATGCTGATATTCTAACCCAGAATCTGTTAACTGTGACATTATTTGGATCTTTGGAGGTTTAATCAAGTTAAGACAAAGTTGTTGGAATGAAGGCGGCCACACAGACAGATGTGACAAGGGCTGCTGAGATTTGGGTGATGTCTCCATGCCAAGGAACCCCAAAGACAGCTGGGTCATCACCAGAGGCATGGCAGGCAAGATCAGACTCACCCTCCAGAAAGAATCAACTCTGCCACAGTTGACGCCAGACTTTTGGCCTCCAGGATGTGAGCAAATAAATTCACCGATTGTTTTAAGCCACCCAGTTTGTGAGACTCCGTTATCACAGCCTAAGAAATGAATCTACCACCTTCATGAAAACTGTCCACAAAGGAACTCTGTGTAATATCATACATAAAATTTAACAAAAACACTTAACCTGACAACTGTTATAAATATGAAAAATATTATCACATGGAAGATAGGCAATGTTATGGAGGGAGAGCTAGACTACTTTGATGGAGAAAGGAAAAGATTTATCACAGAAAAATTGGGTTCCTCTTCAGAACCAGACCCAAGAGATCCAGCAGCAGACAAACTGTGGCCAGCAAACCAAGCCAGATGGTGGGCTGTTGCTGGGCAGCCTCTGAACAAAGAGTAGTTCTCATATCTTTACAGGGTTCTTGAATGCAAGCCTATCCCTTCCCCTTCTGTCTAGAGGAGTCTCCAGAGTGTAAGCCCACCCCTTTCCCTTCTGTCTAGCATAGGTCTCCAGAATATTAAAAGATGAAGAAGGCCCTGGGTAGACGGATTCCCAAGGGCCCCCAAGACTGTGAACTAGATCCCTCAAGTCCTAACTCATATGTCATGCTACATGAGAGATGAATCTTGTCTGTCCAATCATTGACACATTCAGTGCACAGAGTTGAGAAGACTGTGACATTCTGTCCCTGTCACCACCCCATCCAGATAGATAGTCTCTAACCTGGTACTAATTCAAATTCTAATGAATCCAGAAGAATATGCACCTGAGACCAGTTGCTAGCTGCCTCCTAACATCCACAACCCAGCCCTTTATAAAGGAAGTGTGCCGGCCCTTGATCTAGCTCATCTGTTCTGATTGATGTGCTTGCTGCCGGGCCCACCTTGCTCAAGGCCACATGCACGAGGAGCACACTCTACCTCTGAAGGACACCTCAGCCTCAGCCCAGTGACTGAGAGTGTCACTATCACCAGTATCTGGAAGCATGGAATATTTCCTTTTGTTTAAAACAAAAAGCATATATTGGAAAGAAAAACACAGCCCCTCCTCTGAGTGGAGAAAGGTGCACACTCTAGAATCTCACTATTCACCCAGTTGTTCCAGACTAATAGAGCTCCAGGACCCGCTGGGTAACTGTCACAGTGGCACTCGCAACAACAGAGGTCTCGCAGCGTTCCACAACGGTGAGCAGACCATGGCTAGTGAACGTACAACTGGGTTTAATTTTCAAAATAATCAGATGAGAAGTACGCTCTTACTACCTCTGTCTTCCACAAGGAAATTGGAGCTTAGGAAGAGTCAGCAAGTGGATCTACACCTGGAAAATGGCAAAGGCAGTTCACAGTGATGTATCTCTGGCTCCCACACCCGCAGTGCGACTGGACTCATGTGAAGCTCTTCCTGTCTAGTCCCACTGTCTCTTGCAGGGTTGAGGGACTACTTGGTCACTGACAACTCTGGAGTCCTGGGCTCTTGTCTTCTGATGTGACATCCCTTCTCCTGCCTCAGTGGACTCATTCACCCCAACTGATAGTAGCTTGAGAATGACGTTGACCAGACTGGCTCTAGGACAGAAGGAATGGCAGATTCAGTTCGCCGTGTTCTCACATTCCCTCATGTATGCCCACCTGTATGATGCAGAATGAGACTTGTGTAGCATGGAGATTAATGAGCTAACCTCCCTCGGTGTCCCCTTTCCGTCCTTGCTCACAGAGGCGGCTCCTCCCCCCCCCAGCAAATACTCAAGCTGGCTTCCCATCTCAAAACGGGCTTGATGTGTGCTGTCTGCTCCAATGACTTGTTCCTTTCTCAACCTCTCTGCTTACCTTCCCCTCCATCCTTTCCCTGTAGTATGTGTGGGCTAGAAGCTTTCATCTGTTCCCCACTCCTGGCTACGGCTCCTCCAGAGCATGCCTCTCCGTGCCACCACCTCACAGCTGCCTTTATTGAGGTTGGCTGAGTCCTTCTTAAGACTCCCAGTACCATTTGTGTAATCTTTTTTTGCATGGGACCATAGGCCACCATCTCTAGGAAATTCAGCTTTTTCTCACACGTCAGACCAGTAGCTCCTTCTTTGCCTGGGAAGAATGCTGAATGTGACATGTTCACCTTCTCTGTCTGTGATCCTCTGTATGTCACTCAAACAAAATCATGGCCACCGGTGACTTTAAGCCAATGGGTTTAAGGCACAGAAGAGTGCTGCAGTGCTGATCATAACTATATAATTAATTTATCAAGGATCTTACATATATATGACATTGTGAGACACACACTATTACCACCCCCCATTTTCTAGATGAGGAACCTGAGGCACAGAAAGGTTAAGCAACTTGCAAAGGACACAGAACCAGGAAATGTGGAGTTTGGCTTTGAAACTTTGTATAAAGCCAGTAGCCACCCTGTAGGTAGCACCCACCTTCTAGCCAACTCCACGGTGCTTTACCTGTGCGGTGAAGTGAGCCTTCTCTTGTGAGACACAGACCAATATGTTTTCTCTGGTATTTCCTGTGATTTTCTGCCTTCGGAGCTAGGCCTCTGCTAAACATGAGAGAAAGAAAACCCAACAAAATGCAGCTACCAGAGGAGGCATTATTTTTTAGCTTTTGAGTCCCAAATCCCAGGTTGTGTGGTCATAAACCAAAGATGTAAAAGATTAGATGAGAAACTGGAAGCCTTTTTCTCCAGGCCAGACTCTTCAAACTGGAGAACAAGTGCCAGGGAAGCAGGAAAATGGCCTGATGGTGGAGTCCTTGGGAAGGGTTCCCTATTCCTCACCATCTCCGTAGTCCAGACACCTGAGTGGGGCAGCAAGGCCTGCCCTGACAAGTCTCAGACACAGTGGGAGGTGACAGCATCTGATGTCCTCCTTGTCCCTGGGGTTTAGATGAAGACACACCCCCCATTTGACTGAGATTACACCTCCATAACTAAGCCAAATTGGAATTCAACATAGAAATTAAGGAGACTGGGCTGGAGAGATGGCTCAGCCGTTAAAGGCTAGGCTCACAACCAAAAATATAAGAAATTAAGGAGACTTACAGAGAAATAAGATGTTTTTAAGTTTTTTACACAGCTGAGTGTGGGGTCTTTGAGTACCCACACTATTTCTAGTCTGTTAGGTAGTGCTATGGGGTTATACTTCTTTAGTATACTCATGCTGTAGCGTTTGAGTACAGAGAAGAAAAATTGCTTTCCTAGCTGATAATTGAGAACAAAGCAAACTTAGCAGACAAGTGGGAGGTAGACACAGAGAAGAAACACTAAGAAGTGTTACCTATAATGCCCAGTCCCTGAGGCACAGCCCACCCTGTTAAAAAAATATTCTTTATTCTCCTACAAGAGAGAACATCTTTGGGAGGATGTACTTACATTTTGTTTGGTGCACTAGTCATGTCCTGTTCCCTCCCCTCTGAACTTTAACTTGGGATCAGACCTTATGAAACGTAGCCTGCCTCCACCAAGGGGCCAGCCAGAAAGCTGCATGCGAAGCAGGTTGGTATCATGGAAATTATGCTTTGTGGCAAATACATTATGAATGGTTGCTTATAAAACCATATGTCACTGCAGCATGCAGCCATGTTAACCTGCAGTGAACTTGCCCATGATAAATCATGGGAAAACTAGAGAGAGCTATCTTTAGTACCCACACCGTCTTACTGGCTCGCATCATTCACAGCTCTAAAAATACAATTTATATCATCGAATTCCTCAAATTCTTTCAGTGCTTACACGCTGATTTAAGTGGCATTAGAGCTAGGGTGATTAGGCTGAGATGGCCAAGGCTACTGACCAATGTCCCCCGGGAGTATTAGCTGTCTATCAGATGGAGTATGTTGTTTATCAGCCTCAGTCTCAGTGTAGTTAGGCTTAGGATTGTCAGCCTGAGAAAGGAGCTTTCAATGACAGTGTGTAGAACATTTTCCGTAAAGCTGATACAGAGGAAGGGAGCCATATAATTTAATGTCCAACTCGGAACACTCTGTGAAGAGACACAGGAGCCACTCGTGTGTGAGGAGACAGGCATACTGTTTTGTCTAAACTGGTGGTTCTCAGCCCACGGGTCACGACCCCTTTGGAGGTCTACTGATTCTGCAACAGGGATCGCCTAAGACTGTAGGAAAACACAGATATTTACATTATGATTTATAACAGTAGCAAAATTACTGTTATGAAGTAGCAACAAAAGTAATTTTATGGATGGTGGGTCACCACAGCATGAGGAATTGTATTAAAGGGTTGCAGCATTAGGAAGGTTGAGAGCCACTGCTCTCAGCCAACAAGGCATCTCAGGATGGTTCCTAGTGAAAACCAGCTAGAATTCTTTCAGGTATAGAAATTTAGAGATTTCCTGAATCACTTTTCTGTGAGTCAGCTGGAGCAAGAAGTGGGTGTTTTGACTACTTCTAACTTTCTCCAGTGGTCCACTCTGTCACCTCTGTATTCCCGGGGACACTTGAGTTGCTGCTGCTGACAGTAGTTTGCTGAATGTCTGTCTGGGTACATGCCAAACTGGGACTGGGTTAGGTTCTGGAATGCTGCTTTGCTAGTGAAGGGTTAGAAGCTGAGATACAAAGTTACAGCTGCGGGAGATGGGTGAGAAAACTCCCGCCGGAAAGGAGAATTACACAGTGAGTCACTTCTTGTGAACAGTCAGTGCTCCAAGCTCACGGTTCTCTGCCACTGAAATGGCGTACCTGGATATACGGGTAAGCAGGTGTAGGAGTTAGATAAATTAGATTTAGAAAATATATAGGAGTTTCTG
>CAJQZJ010032004.1:4281442-4302677 GCA_907164525.1 Lophiomys imhausi | reverse complement strand
ATGTTGACACAATTGATGGCCTCAACATTTTGATGTGATTAAAACTGGGTACCCACAGACATGCACACAACACACACACACATCACACATATGTACACCAAGCACACACCACACAAACATACACATACACACAAACACATATGCACACCAAGCATGTACATACACACACACGCGCGCATGCACACAAACACGTATGGACACCAAGTGCATGCATGCGTGCACACGCACACATACACACAAAACCCCTTCCCCCTGCTTTTTCCAGAGTCTAGTTTGATGTCTTGTATTGACAAGGGTCAGATTTAAAATATTTTCTTGATGGAACGTTTATTCTGTCAATAATAAATGTCTTATGCAGCAGTTCAGGACCCCTTCTGTGACATAAGTGACTGGAAGAAAATGATATTATGAATGTAACAATATTAATGAGCAAACCTCTCCTCACCAGCTGTGCTCCAGGGGTTCTGGGCTTGGTTACCAGCTTTTCGATGGGCAGCGATCTGACTGGTATGTAATGCTCTCTCATTTTTCCTGATAGGGACAGCTGAGCACGTTATGTTCTCTCTCCTAGTTGGCAGCTCAACAAAGGCCAGCCATAAAAACCTCCACTTGTGTAATAAACTGTTGTACAATCTACTGCTTATGAACAAGGTCCCTGAAAATGTGCAACCTTTCTGCACGTTAAACACAAAACAGATGGAGGTTTGAAAATAACTTTCTTCTTCAGGGGAGGGGAAAGTCACAGAAGGGAAGAAAAGCTCTAGAGTCCTAACCCGAGGCTGACCCCTGCCCCAGGCTAAGGGGCAGCTCCATACCTGGGGGAGCCTATCAGGCAACTGGAACACTTAGGCTTCAAGGAAATGGGAAACACATTCATGGATCTGCCAAGCCAACCAGGTAAAGCAGGCAAACCACCAAGTCCCTTGGGTCTGTTTTGTAAACTCCACAAGTAAAGTGCTGGGGGGCTATGTTGCCCAAGTCCTTCAGAAAATAGAGTGTCTGGAAATACAAACACTCTTGCTTGGCCGTTAGTCTTGTTTTCTATTTTATTTATTTGTTGGCTTTACATATGAAACAAAAGTAAATATATATATATATATATTTGTGAGATGGAAAAACTGGTGGAACCAGGAACTTAATGGTGTATGTGAGCTCCACACATGGATGTTCTATTTGTTTATATTTTGGGGGGAACTTTAAGTACTTCTGTTAAAATGCACACTTATCACATACCTCTTCATAGTGCATGCTTTTATCTGTGGAAGTGACTGACCTTGCTATTAATCAGAGCTGATCCTTTTCTTCCATACTCATGCTGGCCTTTGAAAGTGACACATATGTTCATACTATGGAGTCCAAATGGGAAGAATCAGTTGTTTTGTTGATGTAATGATACCCACAGAAGGTTTTTTCCACCATATGAAATCTCGTGAGGGATGAAGAAGTATCATCAGTAGGCACATTGTACTCCATGATTGATGGCAGGGGATTTGTAACATTTTTATCAATCGCCATACAGTCACAAAGATAGAGAGCACCCTAGAATTCCAAACAGGCAAGATCTAACCTGCAACTTGATTGTTCAGTTGTTGGAAGACCAAGAGAGAAACACTGAGGAAGATGATGCCAGCCTTGAGCTTCTGCAACAAAGGAAGATTCTAGGTGCAGAAGGACTTGTGTTTACTAGAAGGAATGTTGCTACTATGGATGCAATAGAAGGTTCTGGAAATATTGGAAAACGCTGACAACTTCATCTAGAGAAATATTGACTTGAAAAACCCAGTGTGTGTTCTTTACAGCAACACCAAAAGGCAAGACTCAGTGGCAGCTTAAGATAACCCACTGGGGGGTGTATTTGGAGATGAGCAAGGGGGCGAGAATTGGTACATGGTCTGATGTTATATGGAGACTCCTGCTAGGTAGAGAGCTGCAGCAGTTCATCTGAGAACAAAGCTGGCAATGAGTGACTGACAGGTGGGTAGCATATACACATTGAACACCCTGATCAAAGGATGAGTCATGGCATTGGCAAAACAGTGTGAGAATGATAGAATAGTGAGCAAACTCAATGGGAACTGTCCAAGACAGGAAGACGAAGAGAAGACCTGAGCTCTGTGGCCAGAGTCTCCCCAGAGGGAGAAGAGAGCAAGTATGAAGTCAGACGGAATGTTACAGGAAGCCAACTCACATAAGCGCCCGATACAGAAAGATCTCAGTCTAGTCCAACTGATTCTGTCGGAGTTGTTCACATAGAGGGAAAGAGGGAGCCATTGTACTAAATTTGCACATCTGCCCAATATCCAAGTGTTTTTCCCTGCTGCATGTAGCCACTAGCTAGAACACTGTAGCCAATACTGTAATATGTATTTATTCAACTGTTCCTACCCCAAAGTGTATTAATGTATTTAGGCCTCCTATAATCCATGGGAGAGGTAGAAAACACAGCACAGATTTACATTTTCTTTATGGATGTGGTCATGCTAAGTGAGCATCAAGGTCATCATCTACTACTTAGCGGCACATCCAAACGTTACATGCAACCACCCATTGTCCTTTCCACCATGACAAAAATCTAAGAGCTCCTTGGCTTTAATCAGGACTCTGGCAACCTGTCAAAGATGAAAGTTGACTACTCATGCTCTATTGTGATAATCTCACCTCTATTCCTGCGGTTCCATTTCCCAGAGTTTTGGATACCCAGAGTAACTCTTAGTCAGAAATATTAAATGGAAATCAACAGAAAGAAGCAACCCTTAGATTTTAAGTAGCACGAACTTCACACTGTTTTCCCAGTGCCATGACTCATCCTGTGTTCAGTGTGTTCACAGTGTATATGCTACGCTCCTGTTAGTCACTTCTTGCCAGCTTTGTTCTCAGATGAACTGTTGAAATATCCCAGTGTCTATGCTTAAGTCAATCTTTATGAGAGTGAGAGGGAGGCAGACCCCATTCACTGACATTTTATTAGGGTACATTGGTACGATTGTTGTGTTTTGTTATTTCTGATTCATCATTGAGTATAATTCATAAAATAATCATTCTCCTAGATAGCTGTGCCCGAGAAAAGCATAATGTATGTACATGTATGTGTATCCATGGTTTGGGGTTCTCCGGGGTTTCAAATGTCCCTGAGGATAAGGCATGACTGCTGTGCTGAGTTTAATGAGGAGGACTGCCTATTGCAAATAGGCAGTGCCCGTGCACTGCTCTGCACGGCTGGGCTTGCAGACACAGTGGCTTCACACAGAGCACTTCTTTCTATGAGGCACATGGAGTTGCATTTTAAGTGAGAGGCAACATGTAAAATCAGCAAGTGCAGAAAACTCCCGCTTCACACAATCAGCTTTGCGAGCATTCCTGGAGTTGCCTGCAGTCCTGGCAGCACCTCTTGTAAGGGACCAGCACTACTGGTTTCCCCCAGGGTTCCAACAGGCTTCTGTCACTTTCACGGGGCCTCTCTCCCAGTTAGATTCTTTGTTGCTGTGATCAACCCCTGACTAAAATCAAGTCAAGACAGAAAGGGTTTATTTCAGCTTACACTTCCAGGTAACAGTCCATCACGGAAGGAAGTCAGGGCAGGAACTCAAACAGGGCATGAACTGAAGCAGAGGCTGTGAAGGAGTGCTGATTACAGACTTGTTTCCCATGATTTGCTTTCTTAATACAACCCAGAGCTCCTCAAGCAGGGGGTCCCACTGTCCACAGTGAACTGGGTCCTCCCACATGAGTCTTTAGTCAAGAAAATGGCCCCAGACTTGCCTAGAGGTGAATTTGATAGAAGCATTTTGTCTTCCTAGCTTGTGTCATTGGCCTGACAGATAAAACATTTAGACTTGGGTCGTTCTCAGGCTATTCTAGGCTTACAATGCCAGCCTATGTCTATGTGGCCAGCTGTGGGGATCCAGCAGAAATTCACACAGTCCTTGAAGGTGTCCTTTGAGCAAGCAGACTCCTGGTGCCTCCTCCCTCTTTGCAGCATTGTTGCTCCAGCCTAGGTTCTTTGAGATTCCCGGGGTGGAACTCCTATAGATGAAGTGTCCTCCCATGGACATCAACAGGGACTTTCCTCAATGGTGACAGACCGAAATAGATGAGGATCATTGGATGTAAAAAGTGTGGGCTGAAAGTTCTTTGGAAAAACTGTCTCACCATCATCTTTGGAAAACTCAAGTAATAAAAGAACACTGACACATATCAGTATGAATAAGCACCTTGAAGGCAGTAAATATTCTAGAAATATGAACTAGATTTAAGTCTTTTTCCATCCTTCAAAAGTGTTTGGAGTCACTTATACATTAAAACCCTGGTCTACACTCACATTTTCCTCCTTTTTGTGTACTATGGTCAGTCATGGTTGGTTTCCTCATGTTAAACCAACTTTTGGTTCTTAGGATGAATGCATCTTGGCTGTAATTTTATGTTCCTTTCCCTACATTGCCGAACCTTTAGGATTTTCACATGTTGCACTTTCAAAGCAGCACAGAAACAGAACAGAGCAAGAACAAGCAAGACAAAACAATCAAAGTCAGGTCTATTTGTTTTTAAACCATCTACCTCTCTACTGTGTGCTGAGAAACCATCCTAACTAACAAATAAAACAACAAAAACAAAACGAACAAACAAAAAAATCAACCGCTACCACCACCACCACCACCACCACCACCACCACCAACAACAACAACAAAACTGTCTACTGCAAAAGTTCTGTCCATGTGACCTTTTGGAAGAGACTAGGTTAGGAAAACCTGGTGTGAAAAATGGGCCAGGGACTGAGGAAGGGGAAAAGACTCGAACCCAGAGGTGGTAGAGAGGCATTTTGAGTGTGTTAGACCGTTTTTCAGGGCAGCGAGCTGGTGAACACATGAGGCTGTCTGCCTTCGCTAAAACGCACAGAACACCATGGCTCAAAAAGGGAAAAAGCCAATGTGTGTAAAGTTAAAGGAAATGAAACAACAGGGAGTCAGAGGATTTGAGGGAAGAGTTCCGGCACGGGTAGAGGAATCTAGCTGGACTGCAAATATATTATGCCACAGTGTTGAAGGAATGGGGAGAAAAGAGAAACAGAGCTCAGTAACACTGAAAAAAAGTGTTTTCATGAAACTAGCCAACTAAGGACAAGAGGAATTCTGCAGACACAATATATGCTTGCTGGTGACAGTTTCCCATGGGGGCAGGTTAACTGCTCTGAAGCTGCTTTACATGTTTATCCAATTGCACAAAAACCCAAGTGGATGGCGTATGGTAAGGGTCATGTTCCTGCTACTGGAGAGACACGTTAGAGAGAGGCAAGGGAGAATGCTAAAGGAGTCATTGCACTCTGTGAGAATAGGGCTGTCAACATGGAGCCAGTTCATCTTAATACAGATAGAAATGTACAGTTGTGGACATTTGTATTGTTATGTGTGTGGAACCGGGTTAGTACAATGGATGGCCTTTGCTAGCTCTGTCCACTGAGTCTCAAACCAGGGGCACCCATAAATGCACTGAGCACCCGGATCTCACACTTTGTTCTCCAACAGGAGAAAATGACTTCCTGGGGAGGTGGCTGGGCCTCATGCTGCCTCAAGAAGTAAACAAAACGAGCTGAAAACATCTTGTAGAGCCAGAAATAAAGGAAATGCTCAGAAAACAAAGCAGCAAGAGCCTATCAGAGGGTCATGGGAACAGGCTCCCACTGGACCAAGCTGATCAGATTTCAGCAACTAAATAAATAATGTTGCATTTTTGTAACTCTAAATGTTATATAAGACCCCAACTGAACCATGCCAACCTGAAGGTAGGAAATATATAAATATATAAATCAGCCCCCAAATGAGAAAGGCAAGAAGAACTGTAAGTAATTTACAGAGCTCCTGGCTCCTGCGAGTGGCCTGCTTCAGGAGCAGCGAACAGAAAGGTCAAAACGTACAGTGTAGGAGAGCACAGCTAGCCAGGTGATCAGTGCTCAGCCCATTGGACATGATTCCTGGGCATGGCACACACAGGTGATGTGGTACAAAGACACTTCTTCTCTGCCATGTCTACCCAGAGCTCACATTCTAGCCTAAGTGTGGGAAAACTGGGCATCGTTCTATAAAGTAGCTGACAAGTATTCGTCCAAACTGTCCATGTCACATTAAACAATAATGAAAGACAAAAATCTTGCTTAGAAAAGGACAGTGAGGATATTTAATGATTAGACTTCATGCAGTATACAGGCACACCAAGAGGGCAGCAGTGTGGAAGGTTAAACGCAAGGCATGGTGGGTAAAGTGACAGCCGCACAAACCTGGTGGTCGGACTTTGGATCCCCAGAGTCCACATAAAAGCCGGACTCAGTAGAACTTGTGTTTTGACCCCCAGAGTTCCTCTAAGGAGGTAGGAGGCAGAGACATGAGAATCTTCGGAAGTTCATATAAGCAGTGAGCTAGAGACCCTACCTCACACATATACTGCACAACACCACAAACACATCACACATAACACACACACACACACACACACACACACACACACACACCACTACATACACCATACAGACACATCACATCCCCACCACATATACAAGTACCACACCACACTACATATACACACACGTACCACAGATAAACAATAAAGAAAAGCAATCAGGTGACAGGTATATGGGGAACAAGATACTGTCCTAGTAAACTTTCTGTAGATCTAAAATTGTTGTAAGTAAAGATAATTATTCAAAACACCAATTAAAATATGTGACTGTAAAAACACCTAGAGGCAAATTTAATTGAAAGTATGGCAGGCTTCTACTGGGAAACTGTAAAGCATTAATTACGGAGAGACATTGAAGACTTGGTTAAATAACTTGGCAGACAGGCTGTGCTCACAGATTATAAGGCTCAATGTCAATATGGAAATTCTCCCAAAATTAAGCTAGACCCAAGTAGGATATCTCTTTAAGAAATTTATGAGGCAATTCTGATGTGAACATGGACAAGCTGAGGGTTCCCAAAATATTGTAGATGAAAATGAAGCCTTGAAGTTCTTCTTTACTTCAAGACTCTTTACTCCAGTGCTGAAGGGATCAGACCCAGGGTCCCCATAACCATTTTTCAATTAGCACGCACTTTACCTGGGTGTGCACATTCTTTCAGGTTTTTTCTTTTCACTTATTTCACTTTATGTGATGAGTGTTTTGCCTGCATGTATGTATGTGAACCACATGTACCTGAAGCCCCAGGCGGTCAGAAGGCAGCGTTGGATCGCCTGGGAACTGGAGCTATGTAAGATTCTGAGTGCTGGAATCTGCACGCAGGTCCTCTGCAAGAGCAGCAAATGCTCTCAGCCATTGAGTCATCTCTCCAGCCCTAGACATGTTCATTTTTACACCAAAGTTCCAGACACTTGAGTTGTGCAAGCTTCATTTTAAGAACAACAAGGAGGAGACATGTCTTTCTACAGGGAGAGATAAGCCACTCTTCTTGAGTCTCAGGCCTATGGTGACTTTGTGGCATGGGCAGCTTGACTTCCAAGTCCTCTCTATGAATCCCTTCTACTTTTGTGGCTTCCGTGGCACAATGTCAGGGTGAGTATAGCCTGTGACAGGGAAGCCAGCATGGAAAGTCTTGCTTGTCACTGTCCTTAGTTGTCACAGTGACTCTGGCATATAAGATTCACCCTCTCTTTCCATACGTTTGACCACACTCCAGATCACCTCCGTCCCTAATCTCAGAGGGATGTGGGTGTCCATTTTCTAATCTTTTTCTACTTTATTTAAAAAGCATGTAAAACATATTGATGCAACTACCTGTTATTTGGGGGTCCCAGGTCTCTAAAAGTACATTTTTCCACATGAAGGACAAAATCAGCCTTGGTTTTAGAGGACCCGAATGTGTTTCTAGGTCTTCCAGTTACTGGCTGGAAACCTTAGCAAGGATTTAAACTCTCAGCTTCAACTGAGAAAACCTGCTTACACATATCACAGGACTATTCCGAATATCAAGGAAGATAATGTAATGAACACATACTCAACTGGTAAAAATTTCGCTGCAGTATAATTCAACAAATTCCATGGGCAGTTTACCTTGCTAGATAAACACTCTTAATCATAGCATGATAAAATTTCCTGGTGGCACACTCGAGGGCTAGAGATGCCTATGCAGGGATAGATCTTAAAGAACTGTGTCCCACATATCAAGGGGAGACATCCTCTGTTTGCACCATGTAACGCTG
The DNA here is from genome assembly GCA_907164525.1 of Lophiomys imhausi. Lineage (NCBI taxonomy): Eukaryota > Metazoa > Chordata > Mammalia > Rodentia > Muridae > Lophiomys > Lophiomys imhausi. The sequence continues at coordinate 4,294,490 of CAJQZJ010032004.1, read as the reverse complement.
AAAGGGAGAACTGGGGCAGATTCAGAGCCTGGCTTTGCTCATCGGTGCCCCAGCTTTGGCAATGTGTTGGCTTCTTATTGCAGCTACCAAGTTACAGTAGATGCAGTAACTCATAATAGCAGCCACTTTAGAAATGAGGCTATCTGGGAACTTTGCTTTGAGTCACAGGTTACAATCTAAGGCTGTGATTTCATTCGGCAGCTCAGGTAGGAAAGATGCTTCCAAAGCTTATTGAGGATGCTGTTGGAACTCAAGCACCATGGCTGTGCAACTGTTGCCCAACATCTTCCTAGATGTTGACAGAAGGGTGTCTAAGTTCTTAGAAGCCAACTTACAGTTTCCATAGCTCTGCCAAAGTTTCTTACCCATCAGGCTCCTCCAATTAGGAGACTACTTCATGGATCTAAAGGACATGTTTTGGTTTTAGTATGCTAAGAAGGACATTGTTTATAAAATCAAATAATGTAGAAATAACATCCTGTCACATTGCCATGGAGTGTAGCCTAAGCAGAGAAGTGATGTTATTATCTAGGTAAGATGGTTACAACCAAGTCATGGATCTTGTCCAAGGAGATGGGACTGCACTAGGACATGGGCACAAGGAAGTAGGGCTGATATAGCCACCCTAATGTCTAGCTTTAAAGCAGTATCTATGGTTTTATCCAGAGAAGTCAGGGTTTGAGATGAGTTGGAGGGAAAGACACTGGAAGAAATGAAAAAGATCTGCTTCTCTCCAGTTTGCACATATCAAGACTGTAACGAACAAGGAGCCACCTAGCAATCTTGCTACCTAAAACTTTGAATATTGAGTCATACAGCAAAGAACTTGTGTTTTCCAGAGGCATTTATTTTTTAGTCCAAATAATAAAAGTCCTTCAAATGGAAGGAGAAGTAGGTAGAAGCAAGATTTACTTGGATTGGTGTAGTTCCTACTTCTCACTTTCTCTTTATTTTGCTTCTAGCTTGGGCTTACCCATTTTGCTATCATCTTAGTTCTGACTCATAACCCCATTTCTTCAATTTCTTTTGATCACTACAAAGTCTTTCATGAATGTTGGTTCATCTCTTGAGACATGTAGACTCTTGGTTATCTAGCCACTTTATCATAGGGCACTGCAGATGAGAGGGTCCTTGTCAGCCTTTGCATCCTTTTTTATTGGGGTCCAAAAGACCCTAGTCACACTTGCTGAGTCATGGGGTGAGGTCAGCGAGTTGAAGCCTAGTGTCAACTTTTACTCGAATGGCTTCAACATCTTGTGTATGAATTGCAGAAAGGGAATCAATCATCTGCCACAATTCAGTGGGAGTCATTGCCAGTTAGGTAGGAAGCCCATCATTGTAGCCATCACTGAGGGCTGTACAGTAACACAGCACTGTGGTGAGCATGATCAGAAAAGAGAAGGAAAAATTCAACATCTAAGTCTAAAAACATCGATGAAGTTAAAGTTCAGTAGAAATGGAAATCAGGGTTGTCATAAATAGGAGAGTGCATTAGGAGCTTATTATTTTAAAAATGAAATCTGAAATCATAAAAAGAGAAGCCATTTAGAAGACAGTTACTACATACATAATATGTAAATCATGATCATTCTAGAAGAAAAACTATATATAAAAACAATATTTAAGAAAATAACAGACACTTCAACTTTGAACACATGGTCACTTTGAACATCTGCTTAGGTACAAACTTACACACACACACACACACACACACACACACACACACACACTCACTCCATTACAACAATTATTGCAATTATAAACTATCTCTGAGGTACTGGCTATGCCTTAAGGATCACCAATTGGTAGGAAGCAGCAATCTGAAGTAGTAGCCACCCAGGATGATGAGATAGTTTGATCACAGTCATACAATGGAGCACTGCTGTCCACCCTCAGTAGAGAGCTACACGCTCCCCAATTTGGGACAAATATCAGGTTTATTAACTGGCTACAAGCAGAAGCAAAAGTAATTTCTTTGGATAAAAAACCTTTTCATTCAAGTCCAAAACAATTCCCAGACATTAGGACTAAGCAAGACATTTCAAATATGAGATGAAAGCCATCAGATTCAGTTCAAGTCAAGGCACACTGAGTGACATGCAATGGCAAAACCACACAGAGCAAACCTAGGGCTCCAAGAACTTCAAATGTTGAAGCTGAGAGGCACAGCGGGTCAAACTCTCAGACATGAGAAAATCAAGGAATAAAGAAGAGATGATGAAAAGAGACTCAACATGGAGGAATATGAAGATAAAATGAATAATACGGCTCAAGGAATATGACTGATAGGACAGAGAGTTAACACAGAGAGAAAACTACAGAAAGAAAATCACACAATTTTACATGACTTTTAGATATAAATGTAAACAATTCAACCCCCAAAACATAACTGAGCTTCTAGATAATCAGATGAATGATATATCCATGACCATGTCACACAGAGACTTCATACAAAAGGGGGGAGAGTACTTTGAGAAGAGTGAGAATCCATGATAGGCTCAGTTGTTTAAAAATAAGAGGCCACATCCTCAAATAATATCTGTGTTGCCAAAGTTTGAGGCTCTAATTCCTAAAACCTGTGACTATCAGTTCTGCCGTACCCTACCATGTAGGATATGGTTAAACATTGCCAGGTAAATGTCACATAACTACAAGTGCCTAACAGTAGAGAAATGTGTCCAGGTAGTGGTAGAAGTCAGAAAAGTTGAAGAACTAAGCTCATATATCATGGGTATCCTTGGCCATGGTGGAGTCCTCACGTGAGATATGTGAAGAATGGCATGGAACAAGGCAAGGGAACAAACCCCAGCTATACCACTGCAAATAGCAACAACTGAACAATCTTGGAGGCAGTGTGTTTGTAACCTTCCCATTACTACAACAAAATACCTGAGACATTGAGTTTAAGGATAAAGGGGTTATTCTAACTCACAGTTTTAGAGACTCTGGTCCATCACCAGATGCATTTCTTGTGTGGCTTTGGAGGGACTGTCAAAAGGCAACATCAAGGAGTGCATGACAGAGCCAAAGGCTCACCTCAAGACTGTAAAGTGAAAGAGAATGAAGAGAAGGCTAAGGACCTACCATTTCTTTCTAAGTCGAGAGGTAGCACCTTCTCCCCAAAGTGTCACCATGGGGATCCAACTTTCAGTGGACAGGACTCTGGGTGATGTTTATCCAAATCTTCTCAAGCAAATTCTTTCACCAGAGTCCTGGATAAGAACCTGTATTTCCTGAAACCTTGATTGTGGTCTAAGGAGCCCTCTCAGAGATAATGGCCTACAGACTTAGGACACAATAAGAGAGTGCTGTATCATGATATTTGATAAGCAACCATACTATATAAAATACATATCAGAAAATTAATACAATGATACTAGCAATATTCTGATGCCTGTCATCTTTATTATAAATAAAGAATAATATGACTATTTATATTTTTAAAAGACATGCAACCAATATAAAATAAGTCCTGTTCAATTATGAATAAACAGATAACTCAGTAGAAAAAAGAACAAAAGACTTGAACAGGTTTTTCTTAAAACTTATATCCATTAGGCCAAACACAGGTATGAGGTAGGATATTCAATCTGTCAATCATGAAAGAAATGCAAAACAACAAAGCCTTAACACAATACTGTGCTCCCCCTGCAAAGATGGCTAGCAAGAAAGTTCTTACGAATTAACATCATCCCTTTGAAAATAATTTGGTCATATCTGCTACAACCAATATATGTTTATTTCAGCAACTCAACCACTCTTCTCACAAACAGGGGCCTAGCCAGAATGCAAGCACTGTGTAAGAATGTTCACAATAGTACTACTTGCAATAGCCCAAACTAGCCAAATTAGAACCCCACTAATTGTCCATCCAGAACAAAGGTGATGGGTGAGACACTCTTGAAATAAATGCTATAGAGGTGGAAAAAAGAACAAACAACAGCATGAATTATATAAGCTTAATTTTGAATGAAAGAAACAGATACCAAAGATTTTAAAATATGTGATTCTGCAAATGTAGGCAATACGCAAGAAGTGAGAATAGATATTAGTTTGAGAAGAAGGAAGAAATTCGGCCAAAAGGAACAGTGACAGGTTTCTGGCATTTTCTTTCTCATATTTTGTAAGACATTTTACAAGTGTCCACATTGAGATTAAGTCATTGACTTATACATTTTGTTTTGAGATGTGCATTATTTAGGTGTGAGCATTTCACATAACTAATCAAATTTGGAAAAAAAATAAGTTTAATATAATGAGACAAATTAGAAGAAAAAAGACTCTAATCCAGAAGTCTCGGATAAGCAGAAATAAGGAAGCAAGCTCACAGAAACGGGATTAAAGGTATAAAAACCACACACAAACTGAACAGACTAAATCCACCTTCTATGACACAAGACTTGAGATGCTAAACTGAAGAATGATCAAACTGCCCTGCTTGGAAGAAAGAAATACATCCAATACGCAAGGAGATTCTGAATAAGACAAATGAGAAAAAGCTATGAGTCTCTCAAGCACTGGTAAACCAGATAGGAATTAAGAGTTAGATTCAAAGAACATGAAATGATGAGCTTGAGTGGGTGGACATAAATAGCCCTTAGCATCTAACCACGAGAGAATGTACATTCCTTCGAGCTCACATGGTTTATTTTCAGAAATTGATCATGTACTGGGGCATAAAGCAATTCTGAAAAACTTTCAAAGAATTGGGGTAATAAAATCCACATTCTCTGACCACAAATGCAATTAACTTAATATTTCCACTCATATCTATTTATAGAGATTCTTATGCACGGGCCTCAAGAGACAGGAGCAAGAATGTGTTAGGAGAATCCATAAGCAAAATAGGAATGACCCGAGTGTCTACAAGCAGTTAAAACTATTATTATTATTATTATTATTATTATTATTATGAAGATATATGAGGCCAAGGGCAGGGTTACCCTGAAGCCTGCAATTACAGCACTTGGGAGGTGGCACGAGGATCATCCTTAGCCACACAATGAGTCACAGGCCAGCCTGGGCTAAAAAACAAACAAACAAAAATAACAACAACAGCAACACAAAAATCCTGTCAAAAACAAAATAAAATCAAACAAACAAATAAAAACTCTACAAAAACCAAAAAAATGTGGAGGCTAGAGCAGAGCTCATGTTGGTATACCAGTTGTCATGAAGCATGAGGATCTGAGTTCACGTCGTTAGCACTCATGCTTTGTAAAAAAAGAAAGCCAGGTGTAGCAGCATGTAGATCTAATGTGTTCCTGAGAAGGGAGAGACAAGAGGATGCCTGGAGCTCACTGGCCTGCAAATATAGCCAATCCATAAACTCTTGGCTCAGTGAGAGACTGTCGCAAAATAAATATGAAAAAGCCATTGAAGAATGACACCCAAGATCTGGCCTATTCACACATACACATATACACACAGACACAGAGAGAGAGAGAGCACACTCACAGATACATGATGTAGCAATAAAAATTCATAAAGCAGTGCACAGCCCAACATAACTAAATGTTAATTTTTTGAAAATGTGCTATGTGAGGAAAAGCAAGATCCTGAGATTATACATAGTTAGATAATCATATATTACTTTTTCAAAACTTAGTGGTAGATGGAATTAGGCATCAATTTGAAGAATACAGTGGCTTCATAACATCTAGAACTTTTTATGTCCAAATAGAGAATGACACACGGTTTTCTTGTGCCCATGAACACCTGTAAGTTAGGGTCATGTCATTGATTTCAAAGAGGCTATTAATTTATTTCGAAATGTAGAGATTCAAAACCCATGGCCATTAGATGGTCCTGCCCTGAAGGACATTACCATAGTTAAGGGCAGGTTGTATGTAGGATGGGAATCCCAGGGGACACAGAGCTGTCAAGTTCCCATTGCATACAGACCTAATCACTGTAACATTACAGGATCTTGCATCACTCCAGGGCAAGCAATGATGCTAGGTAAACAACCTGCCGCACTCCTGGTTATACAGAACTAGCTCATGACTCATGTACTGGACGTGGTAATGGACAATAACGACAGCTCACTGGACTAGATCCAGAGAGTACAAGAAAACCCAGACATCTGATGCCAGGGGGGATTCAACATAGCAACTGAGATCTCTCAAGAAAGAAAGAACAGTTATCTCAGCAAATGCAGCTGTGATGTGGGAATGACCACATGCAAAACAAACAAACAAACAAACAAAAACAGAAACTATTATAAAGCAGTGTAGATTAATGGCCTGAATGTAGTAGATTACAAAACTCTTAAAAGAAAATACATGAGTGTATCTAAAAAACTTTGGTAATGAATTCCCAGATAAATCAAAAACATGAGAAGCAAAGAACAGAAATCAAAGATCATCAAAAAGCTTAAATCTTTTTAAAATCTTTGTTCATCAAAAGACTTTTCCAAGTAAGCAAAAGGCAATCTAGAGAAAGGAAAGACATGGAAATGTCACATCTGACACATGTCATATACCTGCAACAGACAACAAACTCACACAACTGTCATGAAGAGAAAAGGAATTTATATTTTACAATCAGATAATAAAACATTTTTCTCCAAACATAAGCAAGTGGTCAAAAACACTTGAAAGAACTCTCAATATCATTATTTGTAAGGAAAACGCAAATTAGAATTACAATGGTTCATCCACATTAACTTGTCTAGAATCAGAATCAGGGGGCTGCAGAGATGGCTCATTGGATAAGAGTACTTGCTGCTCCTGCAGAAAATCTGGGTTCAGTTCCCAGCACCTGCCCACAGAGCTCACAACCATCTATATCTCCAGTTTCAGGGGTTCTGATACCCTCTTCTGGTCTCCACAGACACAAGGCAAGTACATGTACAATACATACATGAAATCACTACATTCATACGCATAAAAATTAGTACATAAAAAAAGTCACATTAGAGCAGCTGTTGGTGGTGTGAGGCAAATCCAAACCACATATATTGCTCTTGGAATGAAAAACACATGGCTATTTTGCAAAAGCATCCTAGAAATTTCTCAAAAGATTAAACTTAAGATCCAAATAAATGTTCCATTTATTTGTCCAAGACAACCAACAACATATGTCTGTATAAAAGTTGCTACATAAATATTTATAATAGTCATAAGGGAGGTGACAATGTAAATGTTCAACTGATGGATGGACAAATGAGTGTTATATATTCATACAACAGAATGTTACACGTCCATGAAAAGTAGTGATGTATTAGTGCATGCCATGTTATGAATGAAACTTGAAACTATTATTCAAAATTTAAAAAAAGGCCAGGCACAAAAGAGAGGTGAATCCATTTATATAAAATATCCAAAATTAAGAAAATTTATAGAAGCAAAATTAGATTGATGTTTCCTTAGTATAGTAGGCCATGGAGGCTTGGTTGCCTGGTTCATGAAGACGTTCTAAAATCTATGCAGTTGCACAGATTGTGTGGTCCCCGATGTTTATTTAACTTGGTAAGCTAGAAGGCACGTGTATCTTTATCTCTTTTAAAAAAGAAAATTAAAATAACCCTAAGGAGAATTACAGAATCTAAGAGGGATAAAATACAAAATTAAGGATATAACATTTTATATTTATGTATATAATATACATATTATATATTATGTTAATATAACATATAATGTATGTATAATATTATATGTTATATATATATAGTTGAAAGTTATCAATAAGATAAGACTAGTTTGAGAACATCAGTAATGGTGCTGACTTTGGAGAAGCATCACTAGTAGAAGTGCAGAGAAAATGAGTAATGGAAAAATTTTAAGCTTATAAGAACTATTTACCAAAGCCAACCAGATATATAAAATCATTACATATGTACTATTAGTTGCTTTTCAATAAAACCGTACAAAGCTTTTGAGGATCTCTACTCAGTGGATTGTGACAAGGAAGCCATGAGAAAGAAGCTTTTAAAAATGCAAAGGTCAGGGGCCAATCAAGTACCTGTAGCCCACCTGTTTTGTAGCCCGCCTGCTTTGTAGCCCACCTGCTATTGCCACACTTGAGAGGCTGAGGAAGGGGGATTGTAGAGTTCGAGGATGGTCTGGGCTATATATTGAGACTCGGTATCAATAAATGGGGATGAATTCTGTGTGTGAAGGTTCTCATTACTTGATGGAACATCACATATGTGGTGTAGCATGGTGTAGGACATTTCAGAAGTCCTAAGAAGTCTCCACAGTGTCTGGCAGCTGAGTTGGGGCGTGGTGATTACTGGACAGACAGACCACCTTGAGTTTATGCCATGCTGGCCTTCCCAATTTTGAGCTAGCATGGAGAGCAGTTTGAGAGCAAGATACCAGTCTCAGTGCAGCAAAAAAAAAAAACTTCAAATAAATGAAGATGGTTTGGATTTCACTGAGAAGTGGAGAATCAGACAGAAAAAAATCCTGAAGTGACCCCGCCTCCCTCACCTCACTCCCAGAGCAGCTCAGAGGCAGCGACTTCATCCCAAGTCCTGTCTGTTTCCATCAAATTCGTTTGAAATCGCCATTCTCTGCCCAGATGTCTGCATAGTTCATATAAAAATGGTAACTTACCAGAGGAGGTGCCCTGGGCCACATTATCTTTGTCCCTTGTGTGCAGAAAGGCAATTTTCTTCACACAAGAATACTTTTGATTTAGACGAAAAAAATTCAAGTCATTGAACATTAAAAGGGAACAAGAATGTAAGGCAGGCAGTGAGCAAGAGAAGCTAAAGCTCTGGTCTGTTGTTCAGGTGTAGCAATACATTCTTGGCCATTCACATTTGACAGAACAGAACTTGATACTGGGCTGGGGACAATCTGTCTATGAGAATGACTAACATCTTTAGTTAGTAACATACATTTTTTTATTCCCCTTTATTGTTTTCTTATCTTCATTTTAAATTGGGGCACTTCAACTTTGAAAAATAAAAATAATTTGGAAGTAGGGAGATGGATTAGCAGTTGAGAACACTTCTGAATTTGCAGGAATGAGAACCCAGGTTGGATTCCAAGCACCCACAGGCTGCTATAACTCCAGTTACAGAGGATAGACACCCTCTCCTGACCTCTGCGGGCTTTCATGTGATGCACACACAAAAATGCAGTCAAAATACTCATAACACATAAAACAAAATGTAAAAAATATATAAAAATAAAAATAATTGGCTTAAGATCACCGGATGAGTATATGGTACAGCTACCATCACCTTTGTGTGTATGTGTGGGTGGGTGTTTGTGTGATATCCCACACAGTGTTCCATAACTATGGATTAAATGAGGAGTAAACAGATATTTTCTTCCATAAGACTATATTGTTTTCCAAGCATGAAAGGGGATAATTAAGAAACTTTCCTTCAGGCCAGAGAGATGGCTCAGCAGGTAATTAAGGACCGTAACTGCTCTTACAGAGAATCAGAGTTTGGTTCTCAACACTCGCATTGCCCAGTGGTCCAGCTCTGTAGGACCTAGTGCCATTTTCTTGCCTTCATGTGCAGCTACACTCACATGCACACAGCTATACACAGTCATACACATAGCTAAAAATAAAAATAAATCATTTTTAAGTAAAGACACCTTGCCTTTTATCTTTTTTCCTGCCTCCTGTATGCTTAAAGGAGAGCCTTAGAAAACAAAGAAACATCTTAACACTCCAGAAAGTTAACCAAAGAAATCCTTAAAGGGACATAGTTACACCTAGACATTAAAAATATACACAATGATTTGAAGACATATGTTGGTTTACATACAATACCTTGAAAATGTTTTTTCACATATATGAAAAAATATATAAATATAGTATCTTTTGGTGGTTAGAGTAATGGCTCAGTAGTTAAAAGCACTTTCTGCTCTTGGAGAGGACAAAGTTTTGGTTTCTAGTACCTACTGACACCTGGTCCGTAATTTTCATTTCAAGGATTCCAACACCCTGTTCTGATCTCAAGGGGTCCCAGGCATGCACTTGGTGCACATATATACATGCAGGCAAACATACACATAATTAAAATCCCAGCTCTTGGGAGGCAGAGACAGGTGATTCTTTATTAGTCTGAGGCCAACTTCGCTTTAGAGCAACAACAAACCAACCAAACAAACAAAACAGGATATTTTGTTTGTGTTTCATATTTAATTTTTCACTTAAGCCTGAGTTGTACACAGAATTGTAGAGGGAGGCTCCAGCTACTGCCATAGAATGCCCTGTTTGTTGCACAAACAATTAAATGTAATGAGTCTAAACCCAGAGAAATACAGAGAGCAGGGCCGGACCCCTGTTACTTGTGATTTCCAGGAATCATTGACCTCTTCCTGCAGGGCCCAGAGCTGCCTGGAGAGCTGTTCAAAGGTTGCAGCAAATTTCCCCACAGGATGGAAACCACAGCTATTGGAGAGTCTCCGTATACGCTTCTCCATCACCTTTTGATCCCGGGATCCTGACACTTCGCTTGGAGTCTTGCCAGGGTCTCAGAGTCTGGCTGGAGGAATATTCCACGCCTCCTCGCCCCCCCCCCCCAAGGCCTTTGAATGACAACATTTCATTAGCGTACTTTAATGCTCTCTTAAATTCCTCAGTTGTGGTTAGGACATCAGACTATTTAGACAGAGTCCACAAACTGTTTGGACTGCGGGGGAGGTTTGGGCCTTCATGTTTTCAGACTGGCTCATAGCAGCTAGTGGGCTCTGGGGGTAGTACTGTCTCTAAGATTCTTCTGGAACAGGATTTCTCTGATTCATCAAAATAACATCTCTAAAGCTAGGACCTGCAAAGCCGAAGAGACTCATGGATGGTGTCAGGTCACACACTTGGATGATGCCAGGCTTCCAAATGGAAACGCTTCATTGACTGTTTAGTTTTCTCAGAGGGAGAGAAAAATATACATGCAGCAGTGTGGGCGTGTGAGGGCTCCAGACTGGGCAGACGACAGGTCTGGGTGGCGACTTCTTTCGTGTGGCTTGTTAGTTGAGTGGAGAGGGTTTAGGGGCTCCAGCGACTATTTGGGGGTTATATTGTGGCCCTCGGGTATGTGAAAGTTGAATTTAATGCTAGCTTGAGTTTAAGAAGCTTGATTCAGTCAGTATTTAGAAATCTTTAATTTAGGTAAATGGAACTGTTTTCTCCAAGTACAATTTCTATGAAATCAATGCAAATTAAATGTTATTGTTAAATTTAGCACCTTGAATACTCCATATTAAAACAATCTAAAGTATTTCATTAGTAATTTCTTTATTATGATTTCTTTTTTTTTGTTTTGTTTTTTTTGTTTTTTATGATTTCTTATTGAATTAATAATATGCATAAATTAACTGCACAACCAGCTATTGTTTCTTTTTTTGTTTTTAAGGTCACCATTAGATAATTTTGGATTACATGAGAAGGTCACATATGCTTCTATTGTTATTCACTGCTGAAGCTTTGCTGGTCCCTTTCAGGATCTAAGAGAATAGATACAATGTGGAGCATCATTCCAGGAGTCAGATGCCTATGCTGTGGGGCAGTCTTCAATCCCCCTGAACAAGCTTCAGCTTGCTGTGCACAGTGCTAGGAACTCATCCCTGCTGCAGGTTCAGCTTCATGAGGATTTAGGAGAGTTATCAGTTATTCCCAAGGGATCAATGACTTGATAAGCCAAGCAAATGCCACAGGTCAGTGAGCTACAGAAAGCAGGGTATGAACTCATTGGCTGACCAGGACACCATGCAGGAGACAAGGCAAATTGGAATTTCAGGTGAACAACAAATACTGTTTTTTTATTATAGGTATGCTCTGTGTAATACAAAGGTAACCTGTAATTTTATTTGGCAGCTCTAGCATCCTGAAGGGAAAAGAGCTGATGGGTATCACAGATAGAAATCCCTTCTCTAGGAAACGGTGACAAGGACAAAAGTCTTCAAGAGTTCACACTGGTCATAGACCTTACTATATATATATTATGCTTCCAGATGAATCCATCGATCAGAACTGATGGAAATGGAAGGCGACGCTCCCCAAACCTAAAGGTTTATTGCTAAAAGGTATCAACTCACATAACTTACCAGCCCTTCCTTGTCCCCAGAGATGACTGACTTTCCTCATCCCAACCCCTGGCTTTTTTTGTGACAACCCCTGGCTGCTTAAACTGAGCACAGGTGGATACACCAACAGCCCCAGCAGAGCACTGGCTTTACCACATAGTTACAATGAACTAGCATCTTTCATTTATCTGAGTCTCACCTTGGATTCTTCTTAGCCTAGATGCCTAGTCCTTTCAAAGGACTGTCTGGGGATTCTAGGAGAAAATTAAATTAAATTTAGAAATTTAATTAGGATATATGAAGTGACTGAGCAGGATCATGTTAAAACAAAAATAATGCCAGATGTGGCCATTCTACGTTCTTGGTTTTCTGAGTCATTCTGGTAACTGCTCTGGTGGCCCATTGTCACACCATGTGCCAGACTACAAGCTTCACCAGTGAGGATGGAAATGAGAGGGACTGCAAAACTTTGTTAAGCATTTTAAGGCCAGATTTCTTCATCTATTGGCCCTAAATAAACTTGCAGCTTAGGTCTGTAGATACTTGACTATAATCATGGAAACTTCTTTTATTTATTTATCTATTTATTTATTTATTTATTCTTTCATTCATTCATTTATTCATTCAAGTTACATTCCCATGGCATCCCTGTAACCGAACTTTTAAATTATTATTTAACACTTATTTATTTATTACTAAATTCACTTATAACAAACACCAACAATTTCTTAACTATTAATCCTATAAATTCCTACAACCCCTTTAACCTATCCACTAAACCTATTGATAATCATAACAACCACTTTCATAACCTTTTAGAATGATACAGTCTCTGGGACAGGTCCTCAGTCGTCAGGAACACAGTCTTTGTTGTAGATTCTTTAACACACTTAGCAGTCTTTCTTCTGGATCTCTCAGATGCAGGTTCATCAGGGTAGTTGGTTATTGCAGTCTCACCTTAAATAAGGCTTCATGCTTTCTTCTCTGTGGGAGACCCCAGCCGTTTGCAGGCCAACTTACTTCTTTTGAATCAGGAACTCAGCTGCTCTGCC
>CAJQZJ010032004.1:4242689-4269618 GCA_907164525.1 Lophiomys imhausi | reverse complement strand
TCTCTCTCTCTCTCTCTCTCTCTCTCTCTCTCTCTCTCTCTCTCTGTGTGTGTGTGTGTGTGTGTGTGTGTGTGTGTGTGTGTGTGTGCACTCGTGTTGAGACAAGGTCTCAAAATTGTCTACATAGCCAAGGGTGATCTTGAACTTCTGAGTCTTCTACCTCCATCTCTAGAGTTCTAGGATTACACTTGCCTAGTTTTTTGTTGTTGTTGTTTGTTTGTTTGTTTATAACTGTGGTTCTGGTCACTAGTTTTCATTGCCACTTTTCCTATTCAAAATCCAACTTCAGGGACATGTGACTCCCTATTTCCTTTCAGCCACTGGCAATGTCTAGTGACTACTCACTGCCACTCAATGCCTTTTCACACCATCCAGTTGCTAAACCTGTGGTTTCCTGCCTCAGCTTTCCTTTTCTGCCCGCCCCCCATCTGCCCCACTACATGTAGTTGCGCTTCTGACCCTGTCTGCTCCTTTGGCAGCTCCCGGCCTTCGTTGGGCTCCATAGTTGAAAGTAGGAGGAAGTCAGAAGTCACTTCTTGTCAAGCACCCTGCCAGAAAATGAGCAGCAGAGTGCTCGGTGAGAAGGGACTTACCCTTTCTTCATTATTTGTGGCTTAAAAGCAAATCCTCCCTTCCTTCTCTTCTTTGAAATTTGATTCCCCGATATCCACTCCAAAATAGAAAAGACTAGAAAGAACATGCAAATACTGGACACTCCGTCTCCATAACATATCATATTTATCACTTTTAATGTCTTTGCTTCTTGCCTTTCTAATTTAGCCATGATTCCACTTGTAAAAATTATATGACTTGCATCCAATTCCACATTTAGCAAAATTTCTAAAGCGTGGCATTATGCGGTGAAATGGATATGAGATGAGGTCTGCGTTCTTTATTTGGGTTAAATTGAAAAGTATGAAACTTAAAGAACACCATCTGAAAGCTTGATAGCATGACAAAGCAGTCCTCCACTTGGGACAGACCCTACCCCAGGGATCAAAACTGAGGGGAGAAATACATTGCCACCTTCCTACCCTTTCTCCAGCACTACGGACTGAATCTACAGCCTCACACATGCCTGGCAGGCATTCCACCACTAAAGCTACAGCTACATCTTCTTTTACTTTTAATTTTGAGGCAGGTTCTCATTAAGTTGCCCAGGCTGGCCTTGAACTCAAGCTGTAGCCCAGTCAGCCCCTGGATTTGTGATCTTCCTGGCTCAGCTTCCTGAGTAGGTAGCGAACACTGCAGGCTCGCATTATCTTGTTAACTTTTAAGTCCTTCTCGAGGCCGAATTGCACGTACACAACTAGATCAGCATTTTTCGTAGGCATGAAGTAAAGGTAAACATTTAACGGTAATGGAAATGTTCTGCTGGAAAGTAACCTAGAGGGCAGGGCAAAATGGCTGATATCAATGAGCAAGAGAGAAGGGAAGGCGAGCTCACATATCGTGTCCCAAGGGCCAAGCTTGATCCATTTTTGTTGGTGGGTTGTTGTTCCCATTTATTCACTTACTGCTTGTGATTTTGTGGGAGGGTAGTTGCATCATTTACATATTGCTTACGACTCTTCCTCACTTCAGTGGCATCATTCCAACAATCCAAAATATTTACCATTTGTCCCTTTGCAGAGAGGATTTGATGGCCTCCCATGTCTGGGAACTATTGACTTGCAGCCAGATTCCATCCCTCTCTGTCTTTGTCTGTGTCCCCAACCCTCCCCCTAAAGGCCAGATATCCTGGGGACTGTGTACCATCTTTCAGCACTGGGTGCTGATGGTGGACGATGGTGAACTGGAATGGCCCAAATGTCACAATGACTGAAGCAGGGAGTAAAGGTCCAAGCCAGTTGGTACAGAGAAAACTCCTAACCATGGGACAGCTGCAAAGAAGGGCATGAGATCTAATTTAAATCATATGAGGAAAACATTGCTCACAGGTTTTGGGAAATGTTTCTTTGCTTTGCTTGTAATACAGGCCAACTAGAAGATGTCTCTGTCTTCTCCTGGTGGCATGTGTGTGGCGCTGTGGCCATTTTGCCATAAGGAGGGAAAATGGCCAGCTCAGAGCAGAAACAGCTGGGATCTAGACTGCTGACCTTGAAGACTGACTTTCTGACTTGAATTAATTAGTTTAGTTGTTGTTAATTATCCTTAATTTCATTACCAACAGTTATTGTGAGGTTTTTTGTTATGTTCATCATAAAATTTTCAACCAACAGAAATGCACCTACTCCATTTACTTTATAAAAACCCAATAGAACTTTGTGTTCATTCTGTTTGTCTGTAATACTAGAAATGTTTTTATATAAAACTTCTTATTTAATATTGCCAGTATCTCTAAATGACTTTCTTAAAGAAACAGATCAAAGCCTTCAAAACCCAGAACCCAAAGTGTGTGTGTGTGTGTGTGTGTGTGTGTGTGTGTGTGTGTACGTGTGTGTGTGTGTGTGTGCGCGCGCGCGTGCTATGCTTCAACTATCTTACAACCCAATTATAGTTCTTCCCACTTGTATTTTGTTTAAGGATGAGGAAAGCTATACTATATGTGGACCTCTCGAGCTATCAAATGTCCATCTTCTACCCATGTGATGCCTTCAGGATACATCAACAGTCTTTGTGTGATTTGTAAGATTCACACCCTATCTCCTGTCCACCCCCCCCCCCACCACCAGACTATTTGGGCCTTCTGGTCTATGTTTTCTTCACACTGTTTTACTGTATTCTTTTGTATTTCCAAACATAAAGACACACTCTTCTCTTTTCCTGAAATAGTTTTCATTTCACATTGTACCTACAATATTATTGTTTATCCTCCCATCACATCTTGATGGTTATATCCCCAAAGATGACTTAGCCCATCCCCAAGACTAGTTTAGCTCCCATGTTACATGTCTTCCATCTTTCTCGTACCTCCAGTTTCACATGAGTTCACGTGGCTTTATCCATGAAGACTTGAGTTCAGGGTTCCATTTTGAGCACTACTAGGCCTCTAATGATTAGCAGAGTGTCTGGCATGGAGCTGGCCCTGATATACAGCTCCAAACTAAATAAATCCTTTGGGGCATTTTTATCTTTTTTTTGACATTCTACATTTTATTTTGATACTATTGTTTATTTTTTCCTTTAATTAATTTATTCACTTTAAATTCCGATCTCAGCCCCCTCCTCCTCTTCTCCCAGTCCCACCTTCCCACCCTCATCCCCCATTCCTCCCTCCCCTTCTGCTCCAAGAAGGGAAACTACCCCCCCCAACTATGTCACATCAGGACTAAGAGCATCCTCTGCCACTGAGGCTAGACAAGGCAGCTCAACCAGGGAAAAGTTATCCAACAGTAAGCAACAGAGTCTATGTCCGGGGTCACCCCGTTCCCATTGCTAGGAGACCCACATGAAGACCAAGCTGCCCATCAGCTCTGTAAGTATAGGAATCCTAGGTCTAGTCCATACATGCTCTTTGGTTCAGTCTCCATGAAGTCCCACAGGCCTAGGTTAGTTGACTCTATTGGTCTTATGGAGTTCTTGTCCCCTTTGGGTGCCTCCGTCCTTCTCCCAACTCTTCCATAGTACTCCTAGATCTCTGTCTAATGTTTGATTGTGGATCTCATCATCTGTTTCAATCGATTGGTGGGTGGAGCTCTCTGAGGTCAGTTATGCTAGGCTACTGTTTGCAAGCATATGAGAGTATCATTAGTAGTGTCTGGGGTTGGCAATCTCCTATGGAGTGGGTCTCAAGTTGGGCCAGTCATTGACTGACCAGTCCCTCAATCTCTGTTCCATCTTTATCCCTGCACATTTGTGGGCAGGGTAAATTTTGGGTCAAAGGTTTTGTGGGTGGGTCGGTGTCCCCCTCCCTCCACTGGCAGTCCTTCCTGGCTTTAGGAAGTGGCCACTTCAGTCTCCATATCCCCCTCTGCTAGGAGTCTCAGCTAGAGTTACCCCATATCCTCTCAGAAGCCGATCTTGTCACTGGCCCTGGTATACAGCTCCAGACTAAATAAATCCTTTGGGCCATTTTTAAAGATGAAGTTATGGAAAGCGCTCATGTTTAAATGCAGAGCACATTTCTGGGGACTTGTGACTAAATGGCTTGAAGAGAATGCTGGATAAACACTAGTAAATTCTTATTCTCTGACTGTTTTCCAGAAAACGTGCAGGGAATTATCTTTTTAATTTGAAAACCATTCATATCTGAAAAGCTATTAGGTTCCCAAACAAGTTCTGAAAATGCTCTGAACCCCAGCAGAGTACATATTAGCAATCGCACTTTGATGGCAAGAAAATTCAGATTCTGTAGAAGCAGGATAAGTAGTTTGACCTGCTTGTTATGGATGAGTCAGTGTCTGTGGGCACCGGGGGCAACCCTAACGCTTTGTCGTGGGTGTCATACCTAGGAAATATATCTGCTTAGCTTTCAAGAGGGAAGAATTTGGGACCATCTGTATCACCATGTCTCAGATCTAGACTTATCGTGTGTGTGTGTGTGTGTGTGTGTGTGTGTGTGTGTGTGTGTGTGTACACGCAAGCACCCTGGTGTTTCATTCAAGCCTCTCCTAAAAATGTCTGTGTTGAAATTTTACCCCCAGTGTGAAGAGAGACAAGTGTACCACAGCCCCATGTCTGAGTTCCTTCTTGAACAGGATGCACAATGTAGTTGGAGATCAAGACTTTGGGAAGCAATTAGTTGAGATGATGTCATCTGTGTGGGACCCTGCTATCAGAGTCAATGCCTTTATAAGAAGAGATTCCCACAGAGCCAGGGTGCCGCCTCCTCCTCGTTTTTCTCTTTCTCTCCCTCCCTTCTCCTTTTTTACTCCCTTCTCCCTCACCTTCTCCTTTCCTTCTCTCCCTCCATTCTTTCATCTCTCCTTTGAAGAGAGAAGTGGAAAGCAGTGGTTTACAAGCTGAGGAAGAGAACCTAAGCTGAATAGCACTATAATCTTGAACTTCTGGCCTCCAGAACTCTGAGAAAACAGATTTCTGATGTTGAAATCACCCAGTCTGTGATAACTTTAACCACAGAAGCTCAAGATGACCCAGATACAGGACAAACCTCCAAATTACTTTTTCCTCATTAAGAAGAAGGAAGCTTCCTCTTCCAAGCTCACCTCCCTCGCAGAACCTTGCATCTTTTCTTCTGGGAAGTTATGAACACCTTCACTTTCCTCTCTGGCTAGTCACCACAAGAAAGACCATCATACACTATGTATCTGATATTGTCAACAGCAGCCCTAAGGCATGGCAAACACTTCCTGTCATTCTTTAACATAACTAAAGCAAGTCAAGGTCTTTCCTGGAATTATCAGATATGTGGACCAAAATAAGGAACAATACAAATATTCACCTAAAGAATATTCAAATAGGCGGTTATTGTGACACCTGTCTATCATCCTAGCATTCAGACGCTGGGATAGTAGGATTGTGAACTTGAGGTCGGTCTGTAATATGTAGGAGAATTTGAGGCCAGCCTATCCTATGTGGGGAAATTCTTTAAAAAAATAATAAATATATTTAGAGAACAAAACATCACTCATAGATAGAACTTTGAAAGATTTTTGAGTTGGAAACATGCATAAATCTCACATCCATTGATATGGGGTCTGGGGTCTGTCTCCATTTTACTAAGCTACATTGTCTAGGGCAGAGCCTGCTTCTGTGGTCAACCAGATCACTTTGCCCATGAAAAGGAGCCCACTGAGTAAGAGAGTAGTTAAAGGAACTAACAGTAAAATGGCCTTCTCAGTAATTCTTTTTAATGTGAAAAGTTAGGGTCTACCGGAACTAGACCAACAGATTCAACACTCAGGAAAGCAAGCTGCCAAGTCCTGTGTCTGAGCTCTTTTATCAGTAGGGAGGGGGTAGTCCAATGAAATCTTTTCAGAAAACTGGACACAGTGATAACCAATGTCCTTATGATAAGGAGCAATCTAAGGGAAAGATGGGATTTCCCCTCCTCACCCCACTCCGCGTCTGCTCATGCCTTGGACATGCTGCTGCCATGAAGGGACGGGGGAAGGAAGTGGTGTTTGGAGGAGATTATTGTCCAGGACAGGGTCCCATGATCTTGGTTGGTGTCCCAAAAGACAATGACAGCCAGCAGATAATGGATAGGGGACACAGATGCCTATCGACATGAGACGGCAGAGAAGCAGTCAGAGGAAAGGTGAGTGAGGCTTCTGGATCTCTCTTTCATCCCTTTGTAACATCCATAAACATGCAGCAGGTTTTTATTTCATAATATAATTGCAATAATACACTATTCCAGTAAAATGGCTAATAGCACAATCTAGGGCAGTAGATATATAATCAGAATGGGGTGTGTGCTGGTTGATTTTTGTCAGCTTGTCACCGACCTAGACATATCTAGGAAGAAGGAATCTCAATTGAGAAAAAGCCTCCATAAGATCGGCCTGTAGGCAAGTCTGTAGGCTACTTCCTTGATTAATGATTGATGTAGTAGGATTTTACCCACTGTGAGTGGTACCATCTGTGGGCAGGTATATCTGAAGTATATAAGAAAGTATGCTTAACAAGCCATTTGATACAAGTCAGTAAGCAGCATTCCTACACAGCTTTTGCTTCATTTCCTACCTCCAGGTTTCTACCTTGAGTTCCTGCCCTTACTTCCTTGGATACTGGACTGCAGGATGTGAGATGAAATCAATCCTTTCCTCACCAAGTTGCTTTCGGGCATGGTGGTTAGTCACAGCAACAGAAACTCTAGCTAAGATTGGCTGGTAAAGAGTGAGCCAAATTGAAGGAACCCACCCCAGTAGCTTTCTGCATAACCTAAGGGAAATGAAGAGAATCTGAGCTTCCAGGGAGAAAAGAGGGAGAAGAATCCTGCACTGTGCCTCACTTTTAATGAAGGGAACAATGGCAGACAATGGCCTATTAGGTGGGCTTGAGATGGATGGTTTCTAGAGTAATATTTAAGATAATTTGGAGACCCACAGGTTCCGTGACCTCTCTGCAACACAGGGCTGTGCCCTGCATTCCAGGAGAATTTTCATTCACATAAGAAAAGCACAAGCTGCTAACGGGCAATGTGGTTACAGTCAGTCCCACCGGGTCAGAGAGTCCAGTCTGCACTTGAGCAAAATATAATCTTCGAAAAATTAGACAGGGATTTGGTGATGTACAAATTCAACTGGTGTGACAGATTTATGTGGCTTGTAATGATCTGTGGTTTTGAACTGTAACATGACAATGCCAGACAGTGAGTATTCGGAGACCACCAGCACTGAAAGGCCTTTCTACATGGGTTGCCCTATTATTTATGTTAAGTCCATTTTGCACATTTGGCAGTTTCATTTTCAAAGAGAAGACAAGGTCCTCAACTTCTAAACCCAAGTCCATGCTGACCCACCCCTCACCTCTGTCTGACCCACCCTTCACCCCCCAAACATACGCCCCTTCCAGCACCCTCAGCATCTGCTGATTGGATGGTGGAATTTGGACCCGAGACACACCACACAGCTTGCTTGGAGTTGTTTGACGTTGTTTTATTTACAAATCATGAGCACATTTAGGTCACCCAGCACGTTTCTCAGAGGCTCTTGCCAGCCCAGACAGATGGAGATGTAAATCAGGCCCTGTCTGCTTCCCTCTGCAGATGGTCACATAGAAGACTGTGGGCCTCAGGTCCCTGTGTATTAGCAGATGGCTGCTGTCTCCCATGTGTGCCCTGGGCCTCTGGGAGATAAGGAGCCTCCAACTGGGGCTGGAATTAGAGCAGCTTGTGGTCATGGAGGGGTTTATACTGGACACAAGGGGTCTTCCATTCTGTCCCTTGTCTAGTTCCAGAACATCAAGCATGCGGCGCAGTCTGTTTTCTTACCACTTCAACTCTTAACTCTTTCCAATGTGTGCTCTCCAGTTCTGGAAGATGTACATATTTCTGTCTTAGTAGATATGCCTGGACTTCAGATTGCTCTTATTGTTGTCAGCCAAAACAGAGACCCCTGGAAGGTGACTATGTTGCTACTTGCTTTGTGGTTTTCATTGTAAATCAACTTTGAGAAGATTCGGCTTGCGAACAAAAAAGCACAGCCACTGGCAGCAGTGTACAGTTGTGTAATGTTTGACAGACAGACAGACAGACATGCCAATAGACAACTACCACAATCAACATGTAGACTCCCTATTATAATCAACCCCACAGGTCCCACTTTGTAGGCAACTGGTGGTCTCTTCCTTGACACATTTGAGGGTGGTTCCGTTTTCTAGAGGGTCCTATATGTGGAATCACTCTGTGCGTATTCTTTGTGTCTGGCTTGGGCCATTGAACATAGTGTTTTAGGGGAAAGGTCCTGTTTTTACATCTATGTGTAGCCCCTTTGGATGGCTACGTGGTATTAAGTAATTCTAGTAAAGTATAATGTGTTCACCTTTTCAACTATGAATGGGGATTTTATATTACTTGCAGTTTGGAACTACTGTAGTTGAAGCTGCTAAGAGCATTTGCATATGTAATGTTTATAGCGTATTTCATCTTTGGGTAAGATCTTTCTATCCCCTAGAAATGGGATAGCTGGGACTCGTGCAGCTTTCAATATCCAGAGCTCCACAGGTTATGACCTTTTGCCTCCTTTCCAGTCCTGCAGGCTTCAGTTGCCAGCGAGAGCTGTTCAGTAAAAACAAAGCATGCCATTTGTAAACGGTTTCACCCATTAACATCTAGCTGTGCTTAAGCTGCGCCCATAGGTTTCTACTTAATAAATACTGCGACTGTGGTTTCACCAGCATATTTTTGTCATTTCTCACAGCAATCGTTTTCCTCTTTCCCGTGTGATATCGATTATACTAATGCCTATATTTCTAAGTTTCTAATAGTGAACCATTCTATCATGAAGCAAATGCCAGGTGATCAGTGCTCATGTCTTTCCCTGTGATTATTGCTGGAACATAATGCCTGCTCCTTATGTTAACGTGTCAGTGCTCAAATGAGTGAGATTGCTTTTTGTTTTTCTCTTTATGAGCAAAACATTTTCTCAAATTAGAATAAATACAGGTGCCATTCAGAACCTTGACTCTCTGCCTGTCCCGTTCCCAGATTCATGACTTTTTGGTTTTGTTTGGAGCCCCATTGAGTCTAACCAAGGCCATCTGTGTGGCCTTTGGATTAGGGCTATCCACTGGAGCCTGATGGGGTCACTAGTGGAAACAACTGATAGTGATGACTCTCCTCATTTCCCTGACTTTACCAGTAGGAGATAGTTCAGCAGTGAGTGGTAGTGTTCACTGGACCCTTCCCCATCCATAGCTGGATGCTGATGGACCTGTTTTCATGCAGATGTGAGCCCTCAGCTACTGCTCTAACACCATTCCTGCCTGCCTGCCACAATGCTCCTCATCATGATGGTCATGGACTCACCCTTTGAAACTGTAAGCAATCTCCCAATTAAATGCTTTCTTTCAAAGCTTGCCTTGGTTATGGTGTCTCTTCAACAGAACAGTAACCAAGGCAAAACACAAATAAGTCACCTAAAACATCATGCAAACGGACTTACAGAGAGAAGTCCCACCATCATTTCAATAGACGAAAAGGTCTTTCACAAAATCCACCACCCTTTCATGGTAAAAGTCCTGAAGAAACTCAGAATAGAAGGAGCACACCTTAACATGATAAAGATTGCAACTCTATAGTCAACATTATATTAAATGAGAAGTTAGTTTAGAACAATGACACAAGAGGGACAAGTGAAGGGGGCACAATTTGCAAAGGACAAAGTCCAAGTACCCTTTTACTTTCACATGACACGATCATCTATGAGTCCCTAAAAACGCCATCAGAAAATTCTTCGAAATAATAAACAAACTCAGCAAAGTATCAAGGTATAAAATTAACATATAAACATTACTAACTTCCCCACACACTAATAACAAACATGCTGAGGAAGGTATCACAGAAGCAACCCCAAATTCAAAATTGACTCAGAAAATTAACACACCTTGAAATAAATCTAACTAGGGAAGTGAATGACCTCTATTACAAAATCTTCAAACTACTCAAGCAAAATTGAAGAAAATGCTAGAAGATAGGGGAAAACAAAACAAAAACGAAAACAAACAAACAAAAACCTAAAAAAAAAAAAAAACCCCAAACCAAAAAAAATTTCCATGCTCATGGACTGGAAGAATCAATATTGTAAAAATTGCCAAAAGCAATCTACATGTTTAAGGCAATCTCCATCAAAATACCAATAACATTCCTCACGGAAATATAGGAAAGACTTTACAATTTTATTTGGAAGCATGAAACACCTCCGATAATAACGCTGAGCATAAAATATACTATAGGAATGGGAGATAGAGAGAAATGGCTCAGCTCTTAAGAACATTGGTTGCTGTTCCAGGGGACCTGGATTCCATTCCCGGTACCTACATGGCACTTCACAGCCATCTGTGTCTCCAGTCTTGTGCTCTCTTCTGGCTTCAGCAAGCACCAGGCACAAATGTAAGGCACAGATACCCATGTAGAACAAATTCCCTGCACATAAAATAATAAAAGAAAACATTTGTTTTAAAAGAATACTTCTGGAAATATCACCATACCTGGTTTGAAGTTATATCAATCACAGAGCCATAGTAATAAAAATCAACATGGTAATGGCACAGACACAGAAATAAAGATTACTAGAACAGAATTCAAGACCCAGACACAAACTCAAACAGTTATAGCCACCTAAATTTTGAGCAAAATGTCAAAACTTTTTGGAGAAAGGGTAGGCTCCTTCACTTAATGGGGCTGGGGAAACTGAACATTTGCATATAGAAGAGCAAGAATAAACCCTTGTCTTTTACTTTGCAGAAAAATCAACTCCAAATGGTTTGAAGATTCAACAAAAGACCCAGAGCTTGGAAACCTTCAGAGGGAGAAGTAGAGAAAACATGTTGTAGGAGAAAGAACTAGTTAAGATCTGAGTGAAGTTATTGTCTCACTTCTCGGATCACTTATTCTTCACTTTTATGGCTCTGGAAAACAACAGCAGTTAAGAAAAGTGATAGGAATTATTTACACCACTAAGCCTCATTTTATCTCAAGTCTTAAGTCTCAAGATCTCACATGTGTGAGAAGGGGCCAAAGGAAAATTTTAAAACCTACAAAACCATTTTGTCTCTGCGCGAAAAGAAGACAAAAGAAGTATGAGTCTGCTCTTAAAACCTCAAATGTTAGCACTAATTGAGTCTAAGCAGACCCTTCAGGTTGGTTGTTCTCTGCCCTAATTTATACTTAAAAGATGGCCTTGGTATGGACTCTGTTCCTATACATGCCTTTTAAATATGTAGGGGGAAACCAAGAATGCATCAGGATGTGGATGGGTGGACTGAAACTAGCCAGGAAACAGTAAGGCTCACTCAGGTGGCATACGCAGAAGGACGGAGAGTTTGAATAAAACTTCTTAAGAAACAATAGAAATGCCAACAGTGCTACAGCAAGAAAGGTTTGCCAGTGTAAGTTGTGATAAGGATCCACGGCACAGGAGGAACAGGCTCTTTTGTGAAGCACCGCGTTGCCCGACATTCTGCTTCTCTTTTTGAGAGCACACTGAAAAATGCTGGTTAACTTATGCTACATTTGGAATACTGGTCAGAGAGGAGGAGTCAAAAGAGACAAACAAAGGGGGATGTTGAAGACAGTAAGGAAACATTGCCTGGCTTGGATGAAGATGTAGAAGAAGGCAGAGAACAAGTCTGAGAGGAAGCTGTAGAGTAATGATCTCTACAGAACCTGCCAAGGAAGGAAATGCTACAGACAGTTCAGAAATAAGGACAGATAGGAAAGTAAAAGGTAGAGAGAATTGGAAGGTGGACTCAGAACATTTCTATAGCACATTCCATGTTTGCCAAGTTCCCAGAAATGCAGAAATCATATTCACAGAACATTCATTCATACCTCACCCAGAAAGTCAGTATTCATGGTGGTAGGCTGAGCAATCCCTAAAAGGTGAATTGGAGGATGACCAGGGAAGGACTGGAGAGAGAGAGAAGAAAGTGTGTGCCCAGAATCAGGACCACTCCAGGCGTGGCTGCGCTTCTCTAGTCATGAGTACTCTGCGCAGGAGGTTCTTGGAGTGACTGTGAATGCTGGGTGCTGGGTTAGACTCTGTTTTCAGAGCAAGGAGATTGATGGGTGACCCTGGGACACCTATACCCTCACCAGACATGAGCATAAAATGTGGGTGCTTTGGCTGGAAAGTAGTTGGTGCCAGAGACTCCTGTGGCCTCTTTTCACTGTGGGGTTTGGGGAACTTTCAGTCCTAGAGATCTTCCCACAGGCTGGCCTCTTACGTAGCCCATCATTCACATTGTTAAGGCTCAGGTGTCTGTTCAGCTTTCCTTTTCATTTTATTTCATTTATTTTATTTTATTTGAGGTATGCTTCACAAGAGGTAACTCATGCCTATTACTTGATCAAAAGCCTATAGTCATAGGTCCCAGAGGGGAACCTGCTACTGTTATCTCAAAAAAGGAACATATTGTCAAACTGCCTTCTACATGCTAACATAGATTAGAGCCTTTGTCAACCTTGGCCAGAGAAGCTTCTCTCTGCAGTGGGCGGCCCTTAATGCAAAGACTCACAACTGGTTAAAATGTGGAGAAGAGGCTGGGCATGGTGGTGCATACCTTTAATCCCAGCATTGGGGAGGCACAGGCAGGCAGATCTCTGTGAGTTTGAGACCACCCTGGTCTAGAAATTGAGTCCAGGACACCAAGGGCTCTGTTACACAAAGAAACCCTGTCTCAACCACGCATGCGCACGCACACACACACACCAAAAAATCACTGTGGAAAAGTGACTGTGAGTGCTCAACTATCCATGGGGCATACCAACCTTCCCCCAAAGCTCAGGGAACCTCTCTGAAGAAGAAGCAGAAGGGATGTAAGAGATGGGTGTGTGGGGAAGTGCTGTGAAGAGTTGTCTTCTGTACCAGTGACCATCGCAACTGTGAACTATTGTAGCTCTGGTTACTTGCACATTACCAGCACAGAATCAAGCCAACAAAAAACAATCAATATTCCAACAGGCTGAACCGATTAGACCTAATGATTTTTATTAAAAGGCATGAAGGTGGAAAGAGAGTACCTGGGGAGAGTAGAATGAGAAGTTGAGAGTGGGTATGATCAAAATATACTCTTTCCATATGTAAGGATAAATGAAAGGTATTCTTTTTAAATGTTTCTAATTATAATAGAATTGCATCAGTCTTCTCCTCTTCCTCCAGCCCCTCCAAGGTACCCACCCATTCTCAAGTTGAGACTGCCTCTTTTTCTTTGATTATTATGTTACATATATTACATATGCTTGTAAATATATACACAAATATATATATACATACACACACACACATATCTGGCTGTCACTGCTCGTCCAACCGTCCTTCTGCTATTTCTGCTATGTTCCCTGAGCCATAGGCGCAGGAGCTGTGATATGGATGGATCTGTTGGGGCTGGGTGCCCCATGATCTGTTGATCTCTGCATAGTGTCCACTTGTGGCTTTCTGTGATGGTCTGTGTTTGCTGAAAAGGCAGGCTGCTTTGATGAGATTTGAGAGCTCTGCTCATCTGGGAGTCTAGGGATAAGATTTAAAATGTAGTAAGGATTTATGTTAATCCAACAAAGTGGCTGTAATGGATTCTTTTCTCACCAGCCATGGGAAGTTGGCTAGGATCCCAACACCAGGCGTGATTTCCCCTCTGTTAAGAGTGGACCTAAAGTTCAATTAGACAGCTGTTGATTGCCACCAACATCTGAGTGTGACCCATTGCACCTTTATGCATATCAAATAAAAGACAACCTACTGAAAATTGGAAGAATTTCAAATCTTACTTTCAACATATGAAAATTAACTCAAAAGTAATTAGAAACAAAAATTACAAAATTTTGTGACAAAATGAGGTATTTTTAGTGTGCATTTCTTTCTTTAGCTTTTGGTGTTTATATCTCAGAGCTGATGAGATGACTTTAACAAAAAAATTAGAAGAATTTTTAAAATCACTTTTTGCTAAGCCTAACATCCTGGATTCAATCTCCAGGACCAGCTGGTAGACAACCAGTTCCTGAGAGTTGTCTTTTGACCTCCACACTCAGACCATGGCACCCATATACAATAGCCCATATATACAAACAATACATGTATAAATTGTAATATTTATTTATTTATTTAGAGGTTTTGAGACAGGGTTTCTCTGTGTAACCCTGGCTGTCCTGGACTCATTCTGTAACCCAGGCTGGCCTCTCACTCACAAAGCTATGCCTATCTCTGGCTCCCAAGTGCTGGGATTAAATGTGTGCATCACCACTCCCGGAGTAATTAAGATTTAATATATATTCTAGATATGCATTCTGTGTTATAGATGAGCATTCCAAATACATATGAATAGTGTATTTGACTTGTCTTTTATTCCCTTTAACAACATTTATTTTGTCAGAACAGTAACTTTCACTGTGAACGAATGATGTTTTATAAGTGTATGAGTGGCACTAATGTGATATTTCCACATGCCAATTCAATAGCCATTTATGTTCAACAGCAATAGTGGTGTATATCTATAAAATGTACTTCACTTCATCTAAATAAGTTTCTTTTTTAAAATTTTTTGCAAACATCGTACACATATACAATGAAATGTGATCATCTTTATTTTGAGTAAACTTTCCAGGAAAACTGCAGCCAACATCTAGCACATCCACAGACTAACAGGAGACCATAAACTACAGATATCACAAATACAAGGGTCTTCAGATTCATAACAGAATGTCCTCAAATGCAGCAAATGAGAGGACAGTAAATAAGCATGAGGAATTTACAGTAGGTTCTTCTAATTGCAGGAGCAGGCAAGAAGACAGTTATGTGACATAAAACTGTGTTCTGGCCAATAGTGGAATGTGTGTTCAATGGGCCAATCAGATCATGTTGTCTAGTGACATCATAGTCACCATTCATATGAGTTCACTCTGATGTTCTCGCCATGACAAAAACGTGTAACAATACACCGAGCTCAAGGTCTGAATGCCTAAATGGACTTCTAGCTCTGTGTAACCTCAAGTGGCAACCCCTTTTCCCCAGGATTTCTCTGGCCTCACAAGGAAGTGATAAAAATGCCTGACACACAGGGTTGCTGTAAAGTTCTGATGAGCCAGTTGTACTGTGCTGGCTAGTTGTATGTCAACTTGACAAAAACTACAGTCAATTTTGGAGAGGGAACCTCAATTGAGAAAATGCTTCTACAAGATTGGCTAGTGGACAGGTCTATGGTGCATGTTCTTGACTGATGATTGATGAGGAAGGCTTAGTATACTGTGGGCAGTGTCTCTCCTGGGCTGGTGTTCCTGGGTGCTATAAGAAAGCAGGCTGACCAAGCCAGTAAGCAACATTCCTCCCTAGACTCTGGGTCAGTTCCTGGTTCCAGGTTCCTTCGTTGAAGGGTAGATGTGTAAAAGAATTCAGAAAAATAAACTCTTTCCTCCCCAGGTAAATTTTGGCCATGGTGTTTATCACAGCAATAGAAACTTGAACCAAGACAACAAAATAAGTCACTTGCAACAAGTTCTGCCCGTAGTAAATTGTCAAATGTTTGATAGATAGAAAAAAGGGAAAGTGGTAAATCAAACATATCAAATATTTATAAAACAGTGACATTCCGAAATCTTTAAAGACCATATGCCATAAAGAGAATCATTTAAGACACTCAAAGAAAAAAATCACTGCCAACCAAAACTCCTGATCTAGGATAATGTTCTTTCAAAAGTAAAGAAGAAACTAGGACATTCTCACCACAATCAAAGGAAGCCAGAATTAGTAGCAGAAGTAAAGCTGGAAAATTCACAAGTGCGTGGAAATTGGATAATGCATTGAATATGTCTAAGAAGACATTACAAGGAAACAGAAAATTCCTTCAAGCAAAAAACAGAAATCAATGTATAAAACTCGTGTAATTTACTGAAAGAAATTCTTACAGAAGGAAATTTATTTAAACACTCACATTGTAAAACACCAACTATCTCAAAAACCTACATTCACCCTGTGAAGAACTGGAAAATGAGAAACAGGGATTATCATTGAAAAAAATTAAGCTGAGAATAGAGAAACATCTTTTGTTTGGTAAACTGTCATTCTTTGAAAGAATAAAAATTTATAAGCCTTGGGCTAACTGGGGGTGGAGTGAAAGAGAGAGGGGGAAAGAGAAGAATAGAAGATGGAGGAAGGGACAGAGGGAAGGAGAGAGAGAGAGAGAGAATGAAAATCATTTGCAAAATGGGGCATTACTATAGACCTTATAGAAATTGAAAACATTGGAGGGGAATATTATAAAAATAAGGAACCATCAAAATAGATAACCTAGGTGAGATGCACAGACTACTAAAAAATAAAAGTTAACAAAATTAAGTTAAGAAGAACTAGAAACTATCAATCAACCTATGACAAGCAATTGCACCACCAATCACAAATTTTCCCCAAAGAGTGGCTTCATTGCTGACTCTCTTACACATGTGCGGCACTATATAATTATTACCAGTCGATGTACAATCAGGATGCCAAGACCACTGGGAGAACATGATAGGACACAGACTAGGGGGCATTTGTGTGACTGTCTCCACAATGGTGAAGGTTCAAGTGGTTACTCATAGGCAAAAACATAAAGCTATCCTTTAGAATGTATAAAAAATCTACTCAAAGTGAGACACTCAGCTAATTTTAATGGCTAAAAATCTCAAAAAATCAGAACATAACATAGAGGTAAGTCTATATATCTTGGAGTTGGCAATGAATTCTCATATTTGACTAAAACTGAACCCAGCAACAAAAGAAAATAGGTACACTTGTATATTAATATTTTCTTCAAATAAAAATTATTTCTCAAAAAAAGAACATTATTAATAAAGTAAAAAAGCAAGTAAGCGTACAGAATAGTGTAAAATACTTGAAAGTATTTGCATATCATATATTCGAAAAGGGTATGACATCCAAAGTATATTTTAAAAACTTATACCTCCATTGCAAAAAATAGACACCTCAGTGGGCAATTGACTGGAATAAAAACTTCCCTAATTAGAATAAGAAGTTTTGTGTCAATTTTATTTTTACTTATGTGTTTGTATGTATGTTCATGAGTGCAGTGCCTGTGGTGGCCAGAAGAGGGCATTGAAGCTGCACTTCCAGGCAGTTGTGAACTGATGTGGGTGCTGGGAACTGAACTTGGGTCCTCTGCAGGATCACCGTGTTGTTCTTGGCTGTTGAACCATCTCCCCAGCCCCTGGACTTTACTTTTCTGTTCCTAATTTGTCATTTGATCACTCCCAGAGAATTTTCTTTTCTGTTGCTCCTTTAATAATTTACTACCTCCCACTTTCTTCTTCCAAGCACTTATATCCTCACTATGGGCCAAGACTTATTTTTAAGTGATTTTCTTTGATTGATTCCTCTTACATTTATGCAGCCACTGTGGAAAAAGTTAGCTAGGCTTTCCAAGAGTTAAACACAGAATTATTACCAATGACTCAGCGATGCCTTTCTTCAGATTATATAAAAAAGAATTGGAAACAATATTAAAAACTATGTCTGTATGTGGGGTTGGAGAGATTGTTCAGTGACTTAGAGGGTACTTTTTGCTCCTACAGGAAACCCAGGTTCACTTCCCAGCACCCACATGGCTGCTAACAATTGTCTGTATCTGGAACATGGAACCTACAGTTCTGATGTCTTCTTTTGGCCTCTCTGGACACCAGATACTTACATGATGCACATAAATATATTTAAGTAAAGCATTCATGTACATAACATAAAATAAACAAATAAATTCAAAATTATTTTAAATAGATATATCTGCATGTATCTGTATGAGCATTATTTATGTTATCCAAAGGAAAATAGTCAAAGACTATGAATTGTTAATTGTTTGTATAAAATGTGATAAATAACATCAAGAGTGTTAGTAAACCTTTAAAGGGCATGGGGACTTAGGGACTTAACCTATAATATAAAGGAAGCTTGGTGACATTTTGCTAATGAAAGAAGCCAGATAGAAAGGTGACAAGTGCATAGTTTTATATATATATATATATATCAGTAGTTCTCAACCTGTGAGTCATGACCCTTTCACAGAGGTCGCCTAAGACCACCAGTAAAAACAGATATTTATATTATGATTAATAACAGGGGAAAAATTACAGTTATGAAGTAGCAACAAAACAATTTTATGGGTGGGGGAGTCACTGCAACATGAGGAACTGTATTAAAGGGTTGCAGCATTAGGAAGGGTGGGAAGCACTGTTAGATATGAACTCATCAGAACAGTTAAATTCACAAAAGTAAAAGTCTATCAGAGGTTGCCAGGGACTGTGGGGAAGGGATGTTAGAGGAACTGATTTC
Source organism: Lophiomys imhausi (assembly GCA_907164525.1). Lineage (NCBI taxonomy): Eukaryota > Metazoa > Chordata > Mammalia > Rodentia > Muridae > Lophiomys > Lophiomys imhausi. Next base: position 4,251,241 of record CAJQZJ010032004.1, on the reverse strand, counting down.
ATTTTGGAAATGGTGGAAATGAAAATCAGGAAAGAACCTGATAGAGGTAGAGAGTTCACACAAAATTGTAAATTCCTCAAAGGTCAGTGATAAACTTTATGTTGTGGGAATTTCATCTCCTTATTTTTTTAAAGAGTCGTGCAAACAGTGCAGTATAGAAAACATGGCTGAAACTATCATTTGTGATTCTCTTTTCCGCCCTGGGAATAAAAACAAACAAACCAAAAAAAGCAAAATCCCCTGTGGAATATTAAATTTGTCTTTTTAAATTAGGGAGAAAAGGAGAGGAGGGAGAGGGAGAATGGTTAGGAAGTATACTTTCATTCCATGGCTGTAAACAATTAAGCAAGCAAAGAAACCCAGACCTTCCATATTGATGACCCAGAATCAGGAAATAGCACCCACAGAGCAAGGGTGACGCCTGCTTGTAGAACTTGCTCTAGAGTCCATGATTCTGCCGGGTACTTGCTCTGCCCTGTGCTCTTTCTGAAACCCAGCCAGAGGAAGGAGCCCAAAGTCTTCACTGAAGTTCCCAGTTTCATGACCTGGTCTTTTTCAGATGTTTAAACTTCAGCTGTGAGAAGCTCACTCACTAGTTGCTATCTGCCCAGTTCTACCAATATACGATACATCTATTTTTAAGAAGACTGGGGGAGTTGCTGGGGGCCCTTGATAGTTTGGAATACAGAGCAAAGAGATTAAATATTTACCTTGCGAAAGGTTCTGACATTAGGTATTGGTTAAACAATGAGATTCCTCAGCTGGCATGTGGTGACAAGATTTTGCACTATGGAAAATCCACTCACTTCCACCTGGTGAGATATGCCAGGCCGGTGGTGGCATCCAAGTGAGCAGGTCCAGAGACCAGTTTCCAATAAACAGCTCTGAACAACAGAACACAAAGCAAGCAGCTATCTGCAAAGATATTTGGGAGGGAGCCTGAAGCCAGCACCCCGCACTGAGGATTTAAAAGCTGTTTTCCCACCACAAGAATATAACACATTGTATAAGGTCTCCAAGACATTAAAAGGAAGCTGTGTGAATCAAGCAGGTTCTTGCTGGCCCTGAGGGAAATGTGGCATATAAAGATGCCAAAGGATGATTTTAATTTTAGACTACATTGTGAATACAGTCTCCACTTAGCCAGCCTTGTGGATCTCATCTGAAGATGCTGAAACATGAAGATGATGTATTGGAGTATTTATGACAAAGCACAGAGTCACCAGTGTTTATTCCAAGCAGTTTCAAAATCTCCCAAGAAGAGACATGGTTACCCATAAGACAGGGTACCAGGACCCTTTGTCACCACGGTTGATCTGTAGGACTCACTCAGGTGATCACTAATCCATACTGACAAACGCAACAAAAACAATTTCTTTAGAAATAAGCCTTGTTTCCAGAGTGTTCATATCATGTTGTGTCTTAAACTACTCTCAGTGGGAAATGTGGTGGAGGTTTGGATTTCTTTGGAAACACAGTTGTGTAAGGGTTGTGGGAGTGCTTGATCCACCACTGGAAAACAGACGCATAAAAGGGGCATGCAAATTAGCATGATGACTGGCACCTGGGAAAAATACGTTTATGCAAAGACACCTGGGAAAACTCATGATCTTGGTCAATAGGTAAACCCTGGGAGGAGGGCATAAGGCTGACCAATGAGAAAACATCCTGGTGCACAGTTAGACGGAGGATAAAAGGAGACATGAGAAGGCTGCTTTCCTTGGGATTGCTTTGCATCACTGACTTAACTTCAAAAGATACTAGACAGAGGTTGTGGCTGCCGAAACTTGCGGACTAGGTTGGGCAGAGCCCAAGTGAAGGCTCATTTGGAGCCATGAAGGCCATGTGGAGTGCCGGAAGAGTCCGTGACCCCAAGCCGGAGTGAGGAGGGCAGCACGTGTCCCATGAAAATTGGACAAACTCAAACAGATGGAAGAGACCACAGCCTCAAGTGAATGTGCAGCAACAGCCAGCTCTTAGGCCTTGTGGCATGGCACCTGCCCCAAGGGGTTCATCTGTCGTGGACGGACAGAAGAGGCTGAGACCTCAAGGTGCCACACCGAAGCACTGGGCCATACAGAGGGCAGAATTTGCCTCATGAAAGGTTCAACAAACTCAAATGGAAGGGAGAGACGACAGCCCCAAGCAGGGGTGTGGCAACTGCCACCAAAATATCAGAGCCTGGTAATCACTGAACTGCTGCTGATTGCTGTGTCCCCTTTGGCATTGACTGATTTGGATGGGCTGCTGACAAGTTGCCCCAAGAAACTATATCTGAGAAGTATCCTTTCTCCTATGCCTGGAGCTGGTAGGTTAGAAGGTCCCTAGAGTTATTAATAAATAGTTATAAGGTATACCTTCAGGGGAAATTTTAAATACCTAACTCTGCCTACTGGGGACAGCTTTAACTGCAATATGATGGATTTTGAGATTTCAGAAGTACAGTGATCCCCCTCATCTGCACAGAGTACATGCTAAGAACTCCACTGGGTTTGTACAGTGTGTACATGCTGTGTTCCTTCCTACCTCCCTACAGTAAAATTTAATTCTTAAATTAGGCACAATAAGACATTACCGGCAATAACCGATAGCAGAATATAACATTGCAGTGTAATAAACATTACACGAATATGCTCTTTGAAGATAGCAAGTTTTCCATTTAATGTTCTTGATTGTTATATCTGTGGTTGCCAGCAGATAATCAGAGTCATGGATGAGAGAGACTGCTTCTCAGAGGTGTTTAGCTTCATACCCCCCACCCCCATAGGACTTTTCCTTTACTGTTTTCATGGACTCACCAAAGAATGTGATGGGTGGTATCTACAGTAAGGTCATAATGACATTTTAGACAGGTCAAACTGTTTTCTGAAGTGGTTGTACCACATGACTCGCTGACCAGCACCATGTGAGATTTTGTACTACAGTCATGAATGTCCATGTGTCCATCTACCAGACCACATCCCTCAGAATGGTCTGCTTAGCCCTCTGGTATTTTCCCTTTTGCACTATGTATTTATCTAGCACGAGTTTTCCAATAAGTGAATTGGAAGATGCAGAAAAGACTCCTTACTTTTCCACTTCTTTAGTGTTTCAAGTCTCATTCCTCACTGTACCTTAGGCTATCCCACAGCAAGAGCTGCCTCCTCTAGAATACAGCCCCCCAACACCAGCTAGAGTGACTAGGATAGGTCAGTGGCTGGTTTCCCTCTTTTGTTAGCTACATCACTTACTTTTGAGTACTGGATATTTTCTGAAGCTTCTATCTGTTGTTCTTCTTCACAGCTTTCTTTTACCAATGCCTGGCACGAACCTAAAGTTTACAAGCTCTGCAGGCAGGGTTCCCAGGGCCATCCTTTGCGGCTCACAGTACTTCTAGAGAAAACTGGACAATGAATTGCAGAAGCCCCAGGAGGACATGATCGCAATCATCCATTTTCATCCTAGTATATATTATGTCTTATTACTCTAAAATTATTGGAGCCTCAAGGAGTCGGTAGAAAGTTGGGAGTACAGCTCAGGAGTAGAATGCTTGCCTAGCATGGCAGGACCACAGTTTCCGTTATCAGTGCTATAAACCAGAGTGATGGTGGTGTGTGTGTGTGCATGTGCGTGTGCGTGCGTGCGTGCGTGCGTGCGTGCGCTTGCGTCCATTCAGATAAAACATCATTTTGAAGGAATGAGGGAAACTCTGAACTGCTCCTCATAATCTCTTGGGTGGGTCTGTTTGTTTCTTTGTGGTTTGTTGGTTGGTTGGTTGAGACAGTCTTACTCCATATCCGTGACTGGCTTGACTCGATAGACACAGCTGGCCTTGAACTCACAGAGCTCCATCTGCCCCTGCTTCTGTTTGCTCTCGTGTATGGGACTGTGCATCCCCCTCCCTAATCAAGACACAGAGCTACTCAGTCATCACAGAAGGCCCCCTCCTCTCCCTTTATGTCACAGTCACCTCCACCCTTATTTCTGTCCCATGGAATCTACAAATCTGTCTTTACCTTTAATCATTATGAGATATAAAGGGATCGCATTGTGTGAAACCTTTGAGACTGCTTCTTTTCACCCATCTGATGCCTTTGAGTCTCATCCAAGTGGTTTTATGTATCAATAAGCCCTTTCCTTTAATCTAATTTATATTGTTTTATAATTGTGTGTGTGTATGGGTTTTTGCACATGAATGCAAATGCCTGAGAAAGCATTATATCCCCTTGAACTGTAGTTAGAGACATTTAGGGGTCACTTGACATGGATACTGGGAACCAAATTCAAGTTCTCTACAAGAGCAATATGTGCTCTCAAACAAGGAGCCATCTCTTCAGCTCCATTCCTCTCTTTTTAATATAGTGTGACATCATGTAAATGTAGGGTGTTTTGTTTTAACCACACCCTTGGGGGAGAGCATTTGCATAGTTTCTACCTTGGAACTAATATGAATAAAGCTGTTTTTCTTTCTTTCTTTTTGTCTTCTGACCTCCTTTTTATGTTTATTTATTACTTCAAGTTACATCTCCATCACAGTGCCCTCTTTCTACCCCTCCCTGTGCCACCCTCCTACCCACTCCCCCCTCTCCGTCCTATCTTACTCCTCCAGAGTGGGGTGTCCCTACATATCAGTCCAGTACCCTGCAGTTAAGCAGTAATATGAAGGCTAAGAGCTTCCTCATGCACTGGGGGCCTACATGGCAGCACCACTAGGGCAAAGTATCCCACTAACAGGTAACAAAATCTATGTTCCTGATCCTTTTGATGTGGTTGTAGGGTAGTTATCCTGTATTATATGGCTAAAATCCAGTATAAGTGAATAAATGCCACATACATCTTTCTGAGTCTGGGTTAGCTCATTCAGGATGAGCTTTTCTAGTTCCATCCATTTGGCTGCAAAGTGCATGATTTCCTTGTTTCTGATAGCCAAGTAGTGTTCCATTGTGTAAATGTACCATTTTTTCTATCCTTTTGTCAATTGAGGGACATTTGGGTTGTTTCCAGTTTCTAGCTATTACAAATAAGGCTGCTATGAACATAGATGAGGAAATGTCCTTGTAGTTTGGTGAGGAATCATTTGGATGTATACCCAGAAGTGGTATAGCTGGGTCTTGAGGTAGAGCTATTCCAAGTTTTCTAAGATATTGCCAGACTGATTTCCACAGTGTTTGTACAAGTTTGCACTCCCACCAGCAATGGAGGAGTTCCCCTTTCTCCAGAACCTCGCCAGCATATGCTGTCATTTGAGTTTTTGATCTTAGCCATTCTGACACGTGTGAGGTAGAATCTCAGAGTCATCTTGAGTTATATTTCTCTGATGATCAACGATGTTGAGCATTTCTTCAAGTGTCTCTCAGCCATTAGAGAGTCTGCCTTTGTAAATTCTTGGTTTAGCACTGTTTCCCATTTTTTGATTGGATTATTTGGTTTCTTGGCATTTAATTTCTTAAGTTCTTTCTAAATTATGGATATTAGCCCTCTTTTGGATGGGGGGTTGGTAAAGATCTTTTCCCAATCTATAGGTTGCCAGTTGCTGTTTTGTTCAAATGAAAGTGTCCTTTGCCTTACAGAAGCTTTTTCAGATTCATGAGGTCCCATTTATTAATGGTCTTAGAGCCTGAGCTATTGGTGTTCTGTTCAGGAAGTTGTCACCTGTGCCAATGAGTTTGAAGCTTTCCTCCACTTTCTCTCCTATTAGATTTAGTGTGTTGGGCTTTATGTTAAGATCTTTGATCCACTTGGACTTAAGTTTTGTGCAAGGTGATAAGTATCGGTCTATTTGCATTCTTTTACAAGTTGACGTCCAGTTAGACCAGAACTATTTGTTGAAGATGCTGTCCTTTTTCCATTGTATGGTTTTGGATTCTTTATCAAAAGTTAAGTGACCATAGGTGTGTGGGTTCATTTCTGGGTCTTCAATTCAATTCCACTGATCCATTGGTCTGTTTCTATACCAGTACCATGCTGTTTTTATTACTATTGCTCTGTAGTATAGCTTGAAATCTGGGAGGGTGATACCTCCAGATGTTTTTTTATTGTACAGGATTGATTTAGCTATTCTGGGTTTTTTGTTATTCCATATGAAGTTGAAAATTGCTTATTCCAGGTTTATAAAGAATTGTGTTGGTATTTTGATAGGAATTGTATTGAATCTGTATATTGCTTTTGGCAGGATGGTCATTTTTATTATGTTGATCTTACCTATCCATGAGCATGGGAGATCTTTCCATCTTCTGATGTTCTCTTCAATTTCTTTCTTCAAGGACTTGAAGTTCTTGTTGTACAGGTCTTACTTACTTAACACAGTACACTTACTGGGTTAGAGTTACCCCCAGGTATTTTATATTGTTTGAAAACCACATGATCATCTTGCTAGATGCTGAAGAATCATTTGACAAAATCCAACACCCTTCATGCTAAAAGTCCTGGAGAGAGCTGGCATACAAGGACATACCTAGAATTAATAAGAATGATATACCGCAAGCCAGTAGCCAACGTCAAATTAAATGGAGAGAAACTTAAAGCATTTCCTCTAAAATCCGGGACAAGGTGAGGATGTCCACTCTCCCCATATCTCCTCAACATAGTACTTGAAGCCCTAGCCAGAGCAATAAGACAACTAAAGATCAAGGGGATACAAATTGGAAAGCAAGAAGTCAAATTATCCCTATTTGCAGATGATATGATAGTATACATAGTGACCCCAAAAATTTTACCAGAAAACTAATACAACTGATGAACATGCTCAGCAAGGTAGCTGGATACAAAATTAACTTAAAAAATCAGAATCCCGGGGGGAAGGAAGATGGCGGCGACCTACACTGACGCGTTTTGAACGCGGGGGAAAAAGAGCCATAAAAAACACAGAGTTATTGGGCACTGTGCAAAAACCGGAGGGGCTAGACCCCCCGCCCCAGAACACTCACAGCTCACAAGGGACTGTTAAAAGTCCCAGGGTAAGGCTCTCTCCCATCTCTCACAGCCACTAAACCTGGGATTCGGGAACTCCCACTTGGAGGGGCGCCTGGTAAGATCGATCCCAACACACAGCAGGCAGGATCAGAGGCCACTTGGCGTTAGTTCACTAGCCTATTGGACTCCCCACACCTCAGGTAGAACTTATACCCACTTAAAAAAATTTTGCGAGATAGTGGAAGTTTTAGCAAGGAACAAACAGGGGGCTCAGCGGGTGGTCCACAGCCGCTCGTGAAGCCGAGGGCGGGAGGTTCAGACAGAGCGCTGAAACCGGGAACACAAAGGCGGGCGGGAGGGGCCGAATCCCACGCACTTATGGCAGCGCAGCTGGGGAGGGAGCCCGGCTGGCAGGGTCAAATCCCCGCGAACCCACGGCAGGACAACTGGGGAGAGAGTCAGGCGTGGGCTGGGCCAGGGATCCGCGCACCCACGGCTGAGCTGCTGGGGCGAGAGGTCCACTCAGGCGGCCGGGGGATCCGGGGCACTGTGCACCCACGGCCGAGCAGCCAGGGAGGGAGAGCTGCGGCTACGCAGACAGGGAGGGAATCAGACTCAGAGGCCAGGCCTGTGGCGAGAAGCCTAGTGAGAAACCAGAAATCGGGACCATAGCTGTATTCTGGAAAATCCAGACATATTAGGTGTGGAGCCAGACCCTGTCAGCCTCCGTGACGACAAACAAAGCCCATAGAATCTGTGCCTGGGCAAACAGGTCAATACCATCAGAACCATTACAGGCTGATAACTCAGAGTGCAACATAGAGAAGTCTGAATTAGGAGCAGTGAAAAAATTTCGGTCTATTACTCACAACCTGGGATTAGGCTGCATCAGCTCACAGTGCCTCAGACGATTAAAACCACAGTGACCCTGAAATCCCCCTGTAAGCAATGACAGATAGCCAAGTAACTCGTCCCCTGCACCAAAGCATCCACTGTGGATCCAAGCACAGAAAACGACAAGAACAGACAGCTAAACACACCCCATGGCCAAAGGTCAAAAAAAAAATAGAAATCAAGGAAATATGACGCCAACAAAGCAGAATTATCCTAGCTCATCCAATTCGGATGACCTCACACCAAAAGAATCACATGAAAACGTTGACAATTCTGCATTATGGAAAGTGATAGAGTCCCTGCAAGAAGAACTTAAATCTTTCAAGGAATTCAAAGAAGCCACAATTCTACAATTCAAAACAAGGAACAACACCATTAAAGAGCTCCAAGCCAAGGTGACAGAGCTTGAACAGGAAAAGGACAAGGCTATGAAAGATTTTCATACAAAAACAAGCAAGCTGGAGAAGGAAATGTACAAAACGAACAAAACCATACAAGACATGAAAATAGAAATAGAAACAATAAAGAAAACACAGTCAGAGTTAAAAGAGGAAGTGGAGAACCAAGGGAAGAGAACAGGAACTACAGATGTGAGTATCAACAATAGGATGCAAGAGATGGAAGACAGGATCTCAGGCATGGAAGATTCAGTGGAAGAAATCAGTACAACATCCAAAGAAAATGAGAAGGCTAAAAAATCTCTCACCCACAACATCCAAGAAATCAAGGACTCAATGAAAAGACGGAACCTAAGAATTATAGGTATA
>CAJQZJ010032004.1:4179737-4237689 GCA_907164525.1 Lophiomys imhausi | reverse complement strand
GGGGGAATAGGGAGGGGTTTGTGACTGAGATGTAACTTGAAGAAAAAAAATAAAGTATTTATAAAAAAAATCAGAATCCCTTCTTTATACAAAAGATAAATTAACTGAGAAAAAATTAGGGAAACAACACCCTTCACAATAGTCACAAGTTGTTGTATTTCTTGCTTGATTTATGTTGATTTTTGTGAATTTTTATATATTTGAGATATGTGTCCTTTGTTAGAAATACAATGTGCAAAGGTTTTCTTTTCATCTGTACATCATTTTCTCACCCTCTTGGCAGAGTTTTTCTCTGGGAAAAAGTTTGAAATCCAATTTTCTAAATTGCTTTTATGATTTATACTTTTGGTATGCCATGTCTGAGAAGTCTTTGCCTTAGAGTTAATTTCTACTTTAAGAATTTCTGTAAGAAACAGTGCATCAAGTTGTTTACTGTTTGCCCCATCATCTGTTAAATCAAGTAGGACCTGTGTAACAACATAGGTGAAAGATGGTATTTAAAGCAAGTGTTTTTCAAAGTGAAGCTTGCAAGTAAATCACCCAGGGTCTCGTTACAACTTAGGCTATGATTCAGTAAGTCTTGGGTCATCTGGAAAATTTTCAGTTCTAACAAAGTTTTCAGCTGATTTTAAGACTGATGGTCCAAGGATTACACTTCAAGAAACTGAAATTCAGAATTCAATGTTCCTCAAATATCTGATAATGGGGGTAGGTAGCAAATCATGTGTTTCACCAGGTAAAAATATGACATAAATTTGAGACATACATATTAGACATGGTTTGACTCATCCGATTGTTTTTGCTACTTTGATTCTTATTTATTCACTTTGGATGTCTGTTCTTGCTAAAATAAATATATTACATTTTCTCAAAGCCTTCTTAGGATAAGGCTAGTTATAAATGAAAGTAAATGATGAGATATTAAAATGAGATATTTTTCCTGTATGCCAGGAATGGGTCCTGACCCTTGTTTATTTTTCACTCCCTTTATTAAAATTATTGTTCCCTGGTTTGTGTTATAAATAAGGAAATATATCATTCTGTGCAATATTAGAAATTTTGAGTTGTGATTGTCTTTCACCTTAACATCAACTTTTTTTTCTTAAAAATAATATGCTGAGCAGTGTTTAAAGACAGAGTAACTTTCTCCTCCCACTCCTTCGCTCCTCCCCTCCCCTTTCTCTTTTTCTTCTCTTCCTATTTCTCCTTCTGCCTTAGACATAGACTCTACCAGTGAGCTCCGCTCAAACCCACCCCAAGACACAACCTTAGACATGATGCTGTTTAATAAGTATTACACAGTTGAGCTAACTTGTAAACTGAGCAACCTTATTGTGAGCTGTATGGTTTTTGTGATAAGAGAGACACCATTCTGCAACCTGTTTTAGACATCTCTTTCTGGTTTTGCTATGCACAGTGCCTCTCTACAAGTATTTTCTTTATTTAGTCTTTTACCATCTGAGTTCCCATTATAGAGACCACCTTATGTGATTCTCCCACATTTGATTTCAAGCCATTAGGATGAAAGCTGTTGTTTCTTTCACATCTTAATCCCCTATGACTGGTATATGAGTGGCACTTACTAAAACCCTGGAATATGTTTTATCTTGCTTTGATGTGTTTCTGATAAATGACATCATCTCTTAAATAGAATAAACTCTGACAAGCATTAAAAATTGCTTCAAACTGCCAAATACATGCTGGAGATATAGTTCTACATTTACTGGAATATAGTGCTCCTCCAGCTCCACTGTTGGTTCTGCCTTACATAGATAACTGTCTTGGTCCTACAGATGAGGTCTCTGACGGGTTTCCAAATCCTGTTCACATGCAAGTGTGGATGCAGCCTTCACACACAGGTCATTTAAAAAACCTGTTCGTTTATTTGCTGTTTTGTGATTTTTGTGATGCGGGAGTCAAACCCAGGACATCATAGATGCTAGGCTAATACTCAGTCACTGAGTTTGCTCCCAGCTCAATCCTTAGAAACCGATGATGTATCTTAGTGTCCTTCCTATTTTACCTGTCTCTCACCTTCGGAAACCACATGAACCTTAGCAGAGACTCCTGTTTTTCAACATCTTTCCTAAAGCTCAGCTCATTTAGTAGCAATTTGCACTCAGTAGCAATTCTTTTCTCTCCTCATGGAAACTTATATTTTTCTCCTTCTAAGTTCATTGTGGCAAGAAATAGCCTTCAGGTTCCTTTTTAGGCATGAAATTCATCCAGTCACACCTGAAAATCTGAGCTCTGCAGCAGGAAGGGTGTGGCAAGTCTGCAGGTAATGACTGTGTTGCCCACAAAGCGATACAGACCCCTTCTCATCCTCCTCAGAGAGTTTAGACACGGCTCTCTCGTGGCAGTCCCCGATCCTCCACAACTGTCCTTCCTTCTTTAGGTGGAAGCACACAATGTCGTCTGATCTTCATAACTTCCAAAATGTCAGAGAACAGGTGGAGCCTATCTACGGCACTTCAAGTGTGTGGGCTCTCTGGAGTGAGCTCTTTGCAATGAAGAACACCAAGGGTCTGGTAGATGAGGGAAGAAGCCTGGTTGGACTAGCTTTAGCTATGCATCCTTTGAACCAGCTGCCTTGACAATGACATCAGTACATAGAAGCAGAGACTGAATTATACACAATAATTTAAAAGAAACCATAACCCTGGGCACTTACATGTGGGAAAAAAATTTTCATCTGGCGTGGTTACATAAACCAGACAATTGTCATTCCAAAGAGGACAAAGAATCTTCAGAATATGTGGAGCTGATTTCCAGTGCCTGAGATCAGGACTGGAAGAAACACCCCAGCCACCAAGTAGTGCATCCTCTTTGTCTTTTAGGCCAGATTCCCCACAGAAGTAAGCTTGACAGGGTTCTTGATGGAGGCAGGATAGAGCAACTTGACCCTCAGCATCAGGAAGACACCTTCAGGCAGGGCCATGGGAACTGGCAGTACAGCTTAGCTCAGGCTTGGAAACCTCAAAAACTGAAGGCACCACTCTAGGTACCCCCTCAGGCTCTGGGTTTTGCAGCTAGGCTCTCAGGTGTGCCATTTTTATTCAGCCCACAAAGCCATGTGACAGGCTTCTCTGATAACACCCACACGGATACACCTAAGCACCATACTTCTCCAACCATCTAGTCATGCTGTAATCTGGGAAGGTCAGTACTGAAATTAATCACCGCATCCTCTCATCTGGAGAGAGAAGTGAGTCTTTTATACTGAAGTTCTTGGACGATGCATGTGGGAACTTCACAAGGGATTTTCATCAGCAGATGTGGGTTCCTTTCCCCGGGTTAAAATGTAGCTGTGACGTGGATAAGGTTGACCACGTAATCCCTTGGGTAACACATCATTCATAAAATGTTATACAAGATTTTAAACAAGGTGACAGAAATGGTCTCAGTGCAAAAGAACCATCAATATCACAGAGCCCCTCAATGATTTTCTGGGCTTGGGTGTTCTCTACTGAGTCCAGGTCGTGGAACTGTACGAGGATTTACAATGAAGTTCAGTTAGATTCAGGGGCAATTATGGATTAACTATACCTTAAATTAAATCATTTTAATTAAATTCATTAATTCTTATTAATTATTAATTAACTTAAGTTACTTAAATTGGTACTGGTTTTGTCAGAAAAAGAAAAGCAGCTAAGTGAGTAAAATCTCATTAAAGCGATAATTCTCAAGTAGAAATTGAAGGAGCAGTAAAGATGGGGCATTTAGAGTGGGCATAGGATGTGGACCTCATTTTTCTCTGGAGAGGGGGTACTTCACATGGCAGTCTCCCAAGGAACCACACTGTAGAATTGCAAAAGGGGCCTCTTGTCACTCATAGCTCACACGGAGGTCCAAGAACACACCTCAGACCGGCTTGCTGTGGAGTTCACATCTCAAACCAAACATGGCTTAAAGATGGAATAACTGGACCAGGTCATGGAGTAAAAGTGAGGATAAAGTGTGTTATAGAGGACAGAGACCCAACCTAGAGGACATCTTACTGAACACACAAAGCAATGGCTGCCCCAGGGCCTTAGGGATCTCTTTAGAAATGTTCACCCGGGAATAATGATGGCTATTGCACTCACAAACTGCCATGTATATAATGAACTCAATACTTACCTAATACAATCTGTTGCTTCATTTGATTTCTACAGTGCCACTAGGAAGAAAATATTATTCATAAAAGGCAACACAGAAATAAAGGTACAAGGCAGCTTGATCTTTCTTTCTAATGTTTTATGGTTCTGGGCATAGAACCTTGGACTCCAAGCCCATGCCAGTGATGTGCTGATCATCACACCACACACTGCCCACCTATAACTTGAGATTTTTCATGAAGTTTTAAAAAATCATAGGCCTCCCTTGGAGAATGTATGACTTATCCAAGGAGGGACTTTGCTCTGGGTCTCTACATCCCCAGTGGCTAGGAAAGATCTTAAGATAAAAAACCCTTTGAGGCATGAACAAGTGAATGACTGAAGTTGCCAGGCTCACATGGTCAGCGAGTGATGGATCAGTCAGTACAACTCATGACACTTTATTCCTGAGCCATGTTTTTAACCGGGTTGAATTTCTCAGAGAAACCGAAGTGCAAATTTGATTTTGCCAGTTTTCTACCGTAAGCTTCATGAGAATGCAAAATATCTCACCCAAGAGAGGAACATGTGGGAACATCAACAAACAGCCCCATATCAGCTTGGAGTACACTTATCTCTCAGCAAAGACACTTGACAGGAGGAGATAAAATCCAGATCATGGAAACTACAATGGGAAGTGGGGGAAGTGCGCAGGTTAGGGAGTGTTTCCATAAATGACTGACAGGTTGTACAGCACAGAGAATACTCTGCCGAGGATGGGGGAGGAGGGGCAAGGAGGACAAAAGACTCTGAAAGGGAGAGAAGACCAAAGAGAGGAATGAGGAAGTGGGGCAGAAGACAAGAGCAGCTAACTTCTGGTCCAGAACCCAGAGCCCTCCTCCATTGCTCACTCAGCTGTATGAATCCTGCCTGTCCCTGGCCCTCTGAGCTCCAGCATGTCTCTCCAGGTCCCCAAGAGTGATGAAAGAGCCCGATGATGTTGTCTGGCAGCACATTTAGAGGCTGGTTCAGCTGAAAGCCTGCATCTGTCTTATGCCAAGTAACACATTCTCTCAGCTTAAAGGAGGTCATCCGCACAATGGTGTGGTAAGCAGGGTGCAGGCGGGGTCATAATCACACTCCTTGGAAACCCTCAGTTGTGGAAGGGCAGTGAGAAAAAAGAAAACCCAGCAAATGCATGTAACATGACTGTGTGTAAGGTAACTGTGTGGGTTTACACTCATTTAAATCATGCAACTGCAAATAGACCTTGTATTAAAGCTTCAGTGAGAGAAAAGATAAAGCCAAGTGTGCGCACACACACACACTAAATGTGGTAAGAGTTTTGTTTATTAGAAAAATAAGTTATGAGAATGTTTTTGTTCAATCCCAGGTGTGAGGCTGCTTCAGGTAAGATCACAGGTGTAAACTATTAACTGTCTCATGAGCTAGCAGGGGTGTGCCTTAGCCACCTGAGGAAGTTTAACTTGCAGGACATGAGAGATGGGAAAAAATTAAAAAGCCAGAGCTATATCCCTTTTCCCTCTAACCTTCTTTCTCTCCCACCTAGTGTTGGGGATGGGGGTTGGAGGGAACAAGGATTGGACAGGAGGTAAAGGTATTAAGGATAGTAAAATATACAAAGATCAATACCGATGTAGCCCTATACAATCTTAAATTTGCATTGATATACAATGATCAATACCAATTTAGCCAAATATAATATTAATTTTGTATCAGTATACAAAGGTATAAAGCTATATTCAATAATCTGTCCTTTTTTCTTGTTCTTTCCTATACTATGTCTATGTCCCATTTTTCTCAAGTCTGTTCACTCCTATATAGGAGAGAAAGGAGGATACAGAAAAGCAAAAGAGAGAAGTCCCTGGGTCTAACCTCCAAAACCCATTTAACAAGACCATTTAACAGCTTGTAGTCTTTTCCCCTAAATAACAAAATTTTCTATTATCTATCAAATAACCAAAGGGGGAGAACACCCTCCCCACCTTCTGGGGATGGGATGTTGTTCTCTTAAAATGACTTCCTGCTGATTTGGGACGTAGTAAACCTGTTTGGGGCCCAAATAAGAATGGAAAAATGGTTAAAAATGTTAATAGAATCATTTGATGTTCAGTCCCTTTGTGATCAGCTATTTAGATGTCCTACGAAGTTCATAGACAGAAGCTGATCTTCAGAACTTTACTGAAGATCTGGCTGGAGTAGTCTGTGGAGCTGAACGATCTTAGCGATTTTGAGTTGTTGTGGTTATAGACTTTTGAGGAAACTGCTATTGAAGAAGTCTGCAAGGCTGGATCATCTGGGCCACTCGTCTTCTTTGGTTATATTTGGCCACAATGGCATTGACCCTAGTATATTAATGTAAAATTAAGATTGTATTGGGCTACATCTGTACTGATCTTTGTATATTGATACAAAATTAAGATTATATTTGGCCACGTTGATATTGATCTTTGTATATTGATACAAAATTAAGGGTAATGCTTCTTAAAGGTATTGTTTGTAGTAATACTTAAAAATGAAATGTCAAGTTTTCACCTCTCGCTACCAACCGACATAAACTGTTTAGGATAATTAAGAAACGGAAACTAATAGTCATGAAAACGTGTCATTTTGTTAGTTACTATGACAGTCTATCACAGTTATTTTCTAAGCTACTCAGAAATCAAGTTGCTAAGAGACAAGCAATATTTGCTTATCTAAATATAAGAGATAGATAGGGCATCTTCAAAAACCTCAAGAGATCTGCAGAATATGGCATTGAAAGATGTTTTCTTAACTTAAGATTTTTTGATATCGAGACATGTCAGCTCCTGACAGCACCCCCTATATTACTCCAAGTAGAAGTTGAGCATCGAAGAATCTCCAGTGGGAGATGATTAAATTGATGGTAAGCCATTCTCTTGGCAAGAAAAACCACTTGCTTCAACTGTAGACAGACTTCTGTCCAAAAAGGACAAAACTTGGAAGCAGGTAAGTCGACAGCCTAGCTCTGCCAAGACAGGGTAGGTAAGTCCTTCATAATTCCTGCTCTACAACCAATGTCTGTCAGAGAAATGGGGCCAAATGGCTGAAGATTGATGCTGTAATGTATGGAGAGAAAATGGGAACTGTCCAGGCAGCCACTGGTATGTCATTTTTTAGTTTTGGAAGCTGCAGGCCCTGCACTTCCTATATAATCAGATATATTTATCCCTCTCAGGTCTCTGAGGTGGTTGAAGAATAGATAGCTAGAGTCTCATAGTTAAATTTTGAGTTGTTTAGGAATCAAGAGGGTGTTCTGGATCTAAGAAGATATTTTTTAAATTATGAGGCAAGTTAGTATGAAAGCTGAGTTAGATATAGAACTTTAAACTCATGGAGATGGTTAGATAGTAGAATGTTAAAGTCAGGTGCCAAATACATATGGACTGGACATTGGGAATGTATGCTAAGCCATATAACTCTTATAATCGTGGCCTATTTATTTCTGTTGTTTTGTATTGTATTTATAGTTATAAGAAAAAGAACCATTATTTGGACTGAAAGGGAGAGCTGTTGGGGGGAAAAATAAATACCTTCAACTAAAAAAAAAAAAAAAAAAAGAAGAAGAAGGGAAGAGGATGGTGGGGCTGAGGGGGAGGAGGATGGAAGGGTGGGACTGGAGGGGGGAGTAGGGAGGGGATTGTGATTGAGATGTAACTTGAAGAAATAAAAAATAAATTATTAAAAAAAGGATAGTAAAATAATTAGAATAAATGATAAAATAAAAATAATAAAAGTCTCCTTGTTACATATTGTATCTACCAGTGTTGTGCGGCTGTAGATATCACTAGGAGGTGAATGGTTATGCCTCTTTTCCTTTATCTATCTATCTATCTATCTATCTATCTATCTATCTATCTATCTATCCCTGTACATTTGCACATGTGCTCACTCCAGTTTCTCTTTCCAGAAAAAGTCAGGAAGACGAGGAGTACAAAATGTGGAAAAATAGGGGAAAGTGGGGGAAAAAAACAATCTGGTTGACGAAAGTGGGGAAATGTACAGGTGGGATAGTCTATAGCTCAGTACCTTTCATTATTTATGTATTTACTTACAGCATAGCAGATAAAACCCAGGGCCCGTTGCATATTCAACAACCACTTGATCATGAAATTATATCCTCAACCATCAGTCCTCAGAGACTGGGTCTAGCTATGTAATCCAGACAAGCCGTGAACTTGAGACAATCCTCCTGCATCTGCCTCCCACGTGCTGGTCTGACAGGCATGACTCACTATACCAGGCTCTTTCAGCACATTTTAAAATGCAACTTTCCCTTGTTTTTCAAGTTGGAGTTAATTACTAAGACTCTTAATGTGGATTTGTGCACCATGTAGAGGGAGGGGAGGGAGACACAGGGAAAGACCTTAGTGCCCTCTCTGGACTGGGCTCAAGCTGGTCAGGAGCAAGTTGCTAAAAACTCAATGTTTGTTGTTTCAGGAGGACAGTAGTAATGTGGAAACTGTGCTAGAATTTCCTCATAGAGTCCTGTGAGGAAACCACAGGATTATTATACAATTGCTCTAGATGCTTCAATAAACTTCGTCTAAAGAAAGGGTGTTCAAGGACCAAGATGGCTCAGTCACACAAACATCAGGACCTGTCCAAGTTTTCATCTCAGTGGTTAAAGCCCTGGCTGCTCTTGTAGAAGTACTGTCTTCAGTTTCCTAGCACACACAGGCTCACAACTATCTGAACCTCCAATTCTAGGGGATCCAACGCCCTTTCCTGGCCTCTGACAGCACCAGCTACACATGTAGTGCACACAAATACTTACAGATAAAGCATGCATAGATATTAAATAAGTCCAAAAAGTATTTATTAGAGATGTGTAAGTTAGGTGGCCTCTCAGACCCGATGGACTTCAATGAGCGGCTAGAAGGAAAAGTGCAGTCAACGTGGAGAAGCCAGTGGGCGAAGGGAGGAGTCGTGGGATCAAAACAAAGATTGTGGATTTTACTCTGAAATTTTTAGGATTCTGAGCAGACAGATGACATAACTAGATCAAAAGTTACCCAAAGTCTGGTTACTTGAAAACTGACTGTGGGCAGTCGGTAGGAACAGGTCTCTTCTTTAGGAGATTTGGAAAACAGCGAGGAAGGAAACTAAGGTGAACTTAATGTGGGGAATTTGAAAGTACATGAGAGACTGATCAAAAGTTCCAACACATTAGCCAGGTCAGGTGCGTGAACAGAAGTGCCGCACAGTGCATCGTGGTGACTAACCATATCATCTCGTGTATCTACGGCTTGTGGACAGAATAGGTCTGTTATATTTTTGCCACACATGCAGAATTAGATGACTCTGTGAAACAGTGGATATGGTAACTAGCTTGTTGTAACAATCATTTCAAAGTAAGTGTGTGTGTGTGTGTGTGTGTGTGTGTGTGTGAAAATATCACATTGGTCAGACAAAATCCAGCATCGGGGGTGGGAAAGACCCACCACTTGCTCAAAAGCTATTGGCATTTTTATGGCTGCTGGGAAAGAGAGAGCCAGTTTTCTTTAATGGTGTGGCCCCCAACTCCACTTCCAAGATTGGGCAGCACAATTTAACAAATTGGACTCAATGGGTTAAAAGAAGAGAAGGAGAAAAACACGAGAGGATGGGGAGAAGGAAAACTCAAAAGATGGGTGAGTGGAGAGAGAGTTTGTAGAGGATGGAACTTTGAAAAACTGGAGCAGAGGGTGAATAAGACCAAAATACACTGTATGGAATTCTCAAAGAATTAATAAAATATTGTTAAAATATGTCACATTATGCAGCATAAATGTGTATGCTTCTTATAAGTAACTCATAGCTGGGGTAAAAGAAAGATGAAAGTGACTAGTAGATATGCATGCATGTAATCTACACACACCCACACGTTACATACACACACACCACACACATACATACCACACACACCACACACATGGACACACACACACCACACATATTCCACACACATTACACACAAGGCATATAAAGAGCACACACACACACACCACATATGCACCACACACACAGACACATACAGCACTGGCTATACACATATAGCACACACACATCACACACTACACACATAGACACACACATATACACCACACACACACACACACACACACACACACACACACACACACACACACCAGCTACACAAAAGAGAAAAAGAAGCCAGTGTTGTGGTAGTGGAGAACAGTTGTGGGTTGATGTTCTCTTTTCCCCATAGCCTGGTGATTTTTCACTGGAAACAAGA
Organism: Lophiomys imhausi; assembly: GCA_907164525.1. Classification (NCBI taxonomy): domain Eukaryota; kingdom Metazoa; phylum Chordata; class Mammalia; order Rodentia; family Muridae; genus Lophiomys; species Lophiomys imhausi. The sequence continues at coordinate 4,227,330 of CAJQZJ010032004.1, read as the reverse complement.
ACAAGATTCTAAATGCTCCGTGTTTTGCCCCACACTTCTGTTCCTGTTAGGTGCTGACACTTGTGTACATGCTTCAGCAGTTTCCTAATCTGAGTTTGTCTTTGAGGCTTTATTTTGCTCTAAAACAGGCACAGGAGTGGCTTATGGTAACTAGTCCTGCATTTAGTATTTTTCTTTCTCTTCTTTTGAGACAGAGTCTCATGTAGTTTATGTTGGCCTCAAACTCACTCAGCAGCCAAGGATGGCCTTGAACACCTCATCACTCCAATTCAGGTTTCTGAGTGTTGTCATGACAGGTACACACTATCACACTTCATCATCAACACTTTACTCTTTTTTTCTTAACTCTTTGTTGATTCTTTGTGAATTTCACATTATGTACCCCAATCCCACTCATTTCCCTGTCCCTTCATATCTACCTTCAACCCATGCAACCTCCCTGCTCAAAGAAAATTTTAAAAAATAAAAACAAAACCACGCCCCCCCTCAAAAAACCCAAAAACCTCATCATGGAAGCTGTAGTGTGTCACTCAAGTAAAGATGTGTGGACAAAATGGTCAAGTCTTTAATCTTGGTAATAGTTCATTTCTATGAAACAGAAACTTGGAAGTAACAGCAGTATCAAGTGACAAAGTGTCATGCTGTTAATTTGCACAACACAAATAAATACATGTTTAAAAACCTACTGTTTCTTAAATGTTCATTTGATTCCTTGGTGAGAGCAGGAAGGATGGTGAGAGTCCACTGCCAAAAGCCCCTCTCCTGTAGGATCTGGCCATGCCTTCTATATTCACTTGTGTGGTCTGACTTATGATAGCACTCGTCTATTTATCTGTATGAGATTTCCTCAGGGCCCATGCAGCTGAGCCATTGATTGAAAGGAAAGATGGGATGCCATCATCCCTCCATCGGTGAGTATTTCCTTCCTAACGCCATGTCCCTGCCCTGTGGTCATGCTTTGCGGAGTTCTCAACAACCCTTTGTTTCAAAAAAAAAAAAAAAAAAAAAAGCTGCTCTGTTCAAGGTCAGAACCAAAATGAAAGGAAGGAGCTGGTATCCCACAATAATCTCCTTTAAGAACACATCCCCAGGGACCAAAGACCTCCCAGAAGATCCTACTTCCTAAGACTCCACTGCCTCCTCCAAGTGCCAAGCCTTTAATACATAGAACTCTGAGGGACATTCCAGATCCAAATGTAAGTGTTCTCGGCACCTGACTTGTAGAGTTAACTTTACCATAAGAATGGACTTCCGGGGGAAGAATCCTATGGAGAGTTTGGAATTACGCCATTTCAGCACCTGCTCAGGGTTTAGAACATATCCTTCTTACACAAGGGGAACATCTTGCACTGTTGTTCATTTGCTGTGCTTCAACTCCACTAGTATGTGAGCACTGCACCCACAGGCGCTTACTTTACCCCACAAATCCATTTCTGCATATCACTTTTAGAAGGGAGTCTGGCAGAGAGTAGATGCTCAATAAAATCTTGCCAAACAAATGAGCGAATGAATGGCTTAGTTAGTAAGCTCTGGGAACCAGGAACGTTTCAGTACATGCCAGAGATGTTGAGGAATTGCTGCTGGAAGGTCCACGGGCCTGTATGGAAACAAAAGTCAGTATGACATATAAACTCCTGTCCCATTTCTGAAAGAGAAGGGAAGAGACCATGAACACTTCATGACTCAGAGGGAGTGTGAGGAAGGTGACGGGTGTCTGTGGGTAGCCAAGGACACATCTGGGACATATCAGCTGCTTGGCCTGGAGGTGACTAGGGTGGGGAACTCATCATGCTACTTGTTCTTGACCCTGGCTGACATATTAGGAAAAAGTAAGATCACTACAATGGCAAACTCTCCATGAGGGAGGCTCTTCTCAGTGAAGGGCAGGGTCTCTGCCCCAGAGAGCTACTGATAAAGACCATAGGATAATTCTCTTGGGACTGGGGGAGGCAATATTACCCAGGATGCTTCATCCAGCTTGGACTGTGCTCTCTTTCCTAGATTTTCAGGACTTGGGATTTGTCAAGTAGGGAAGTCTCATAAACTTAAAACTATTAAAAGACTGAGCATGTCTGTTCTTCTTCCATCCAGAGCTGTTCAACTAGAATGCACTTCCACCTCCAAGGTGCACATTGAATGGGTCAAACATCCAATATGGAGTAAGTGTTGGTTCTCTCCCAGCCCCCATTTCTTGCCAGGCTAATAGGAAACGAAGCCACCAGATGCATAAGAAGGACTGTACAGTTTGGAATGACAGCAATAACCCAAGTTATCAGAAGAATCATCCAGGTTGAAAACTTTCACCTTCATGGGAAAAAAACAACCTTCCCATGGCCCACCACTCCTGTTAGAGCCATGACACAATTACAAAAGATGCCTGAGATGTGCTTCCATTAGATTTAAAAGTGCATTATTACCACTAATTTCACAAGGATCCAGGCATCATCGACCCATGAAGCATGACCCAACTTCTCACTAAAACTGCAGCAAGATTCAAATAAGGAGAAAACTTCATTCACAGACACGTTACCATGTGAAACAGAATGCATAGAGAACTTAAGTCTAGAGTATGTAAAGGAGTGGGTTTATTACAAGAGAGACAGAGTTAGGGTGAGGAGATTGTTCATGTCCTGTTTTTAAGGTGTAGCTTTGTAATATTGGATCTGTCAAAAAAGAAAGACATCAGAGCTAACAAACTGTAAGAAGTGACCCCTGACACACAAGTGGGAGAGACAATCAACTGGATGCACAGAACTGGGTGATCTCAGTTTAGAACTTATACAACTTGAAGGAGTCATTAGGGGAACCAGATACAAATGTAATTTTGTTTGTGCTGAGAAAGAGTCACAACAAATTAAAGACTTAAAAATTAGCAAATATAACTAACACAATAGAATCCTCAATAATTGTATACTACTGTGAAATAGTTAACCACTTAAGTGATTCTGTAATATCGCCCTACATTTCTGGACTGTTACACTCTTTGACCACCTTCTCAGATAATAACTATTGAAGCTTCTTTTGGCTTCCTAGAATTATTGGTAATCAAGCTGTTCCTTGGCTTATCATGAAGTATGTCCCTACAAATAAACTTTACATTGAAAATACATTAAATATGGCACCAGGTATCACTTGCCTAGGAAAGAACAAAGTTTAAGATTTGGGCTGGGAATATGGCTTAGCTATAAAATGTGTGCCCAGGAAAGTCCTGGGTTCAGTCTTCAACACAATGAAAAATTTCAACAGAGAGGAAGATTCTAGAATCTCAAAAGAGATTCGAAATCTGGAGCACAGCATCTACTGAACTGGTAGGATTTTTGTAGCATTTTAGATAGAAAAGAAAAGTCACCCTGAACTGGGGACTGTCTGAATTAGGTAAATTATGATCGCCATGAATTTGGGAAATCCATATAGGATTTCTTTCATATTTTGTGATGTAGGGGGACTGTCCACTGACCAACTTTTGGTTCCATGTATTTCTGTCTTCAGGTGCTGGGTGACATAGCAGACATTCCAGTCATGATAGAAGATGGCCCTCAAGCTTGAATTCTCGGTATGGATGCCATTCATACCGCAGATCACAGGTGCTTACCAGCAAGGCATTCCCATACAGGACTGGCCTCACTCTCAGAATGGAAGGCCCATCCATATGTACCCTAAGTGAGTTCCACTGATCAAGTCTCCAAATTCCTGGTGACATGCCATTAGATATGGGTGACAATTGATAGGTGGGAGTGGAAAGAAACTGAAACCTTAACTAGTCAAAACATTATACTTATGTAACATTCATCCCTCCTAAAGAAAATTTCTCATGAGCATATGGCCATTCTGTAAGCTGTTTTTTTTTTTCCTCTTGCAGCTAGAGAGCTGGGCAGTCAGTGTCATAGCTTTAAGACAATGTGCTGTTGAAGCAGAACCTTGATTTCTCTGCTCACACATACTCCATCTCCTTTCCTCAGAAAAGACCAAGGGAACATATTTCTAGGCAACATGGTTAACAACTTTAAGGATACCATCCCCATCAGCCAGAGAAAAACCATAAATCCTAGAGAAGTCAGATGTTGAGTAAGCATCAATGGGGCCGATCAAAGGGGAAGGCAAGGGCAGAATTGAAATTTACTATACCTGTTCACTTCTTCCTGTTCTTAACTGAAAAGTCTGCAAGCAATTGTAGGAATGCACAAAAGGGTCCAGTGCAGACTCTATGAAGGTGCTTACTGATGGCCATACCATCTACAGCCATCACAGAGGCAGACTTTTAAGGAAGCATGGATCATTTATAAAGCTCTACACATCACCATAAGCAAATCTGCAGGCCCAAGGCATTGATTCCCTCCATACCTTCAAATCTTTCACACTTCTCAATTTTCCTCTGACTTTAAATTAAATACCAAGACATCTGAGTAGATATGTTTCCAGTAGCTATGTCTTGGCCACCCCTGGCTATCCCCTAACCTACTCACCACCAGCTAACTTCCCACATACAAGAAAGCGTCTCCTGCTTTTGCTTCAGGTGGAATATGCTAGCCCTCTCCACTTCCAACAGTGCAACATTCATGTAAGACCATCCTATAAATTCATTTTCCTGAGTAGGCAAGGCTCCTTGATGGTAAGTAAAACACAGAACATGAAACAATATAACATGGGCTTTGTTTGTTTGTTGCTGTGCATACAAGAAGGTGGGTAAATACTCATGTGTTTGTGTGTTTGTGTGTGTGTGTGTGTGTGTGTGTGTGTGTGTGTGTGTGTATGCATGTGTGTATCTTGACTGCCTTGTTTCAATCATGACTTTTTCTCAAATACTTTTTGTTTAGTTTTCTGGCTTTATTGAATTTTTGTCAACAAGTAAAACAGTGTGGTTTAAAGGTGTATAACATGACAACATAAATAAACAATCATCAGAATCATTTCAGTCAAACCTTAAACAGTTGGTATATGTTTGTTATGTTTGTTTTGTGGTTGGACCCTTTGAGTATATCTGGAGCATAGACATCTCTCAATATCTGTGACTTCTCCAAAAACACTCTACAGATTCTCATATCAAAGGGTGCTCAAGTCCTTTGTACAAAGTGATGTAGCATTTGTATGTAGCCTGTGAACACACTCCAGCATATTTCATAGAATACCAGGTAAAATATCAATGTACAGTTGTCATAACAGTATTTTGATTGTAGAATGACAAGAGAAAAGTTTAATGTGCTCTATACAGATACAAAACAACTCCATGCTTTGGAGAAAGGGGGTCTTATTTATGTATCCCAGGCTTGCCTCAATTTTATAATCTTTCTGTTTCCACTTCCTGAGTGCTTCCTCATACGATGACTGCAAGTTATCCCTTTTAACCAGTATCTCCTCCTTTTATGTCCTCTCCAACCTGGATAAATCATCATTCTAGTTTAGTTTCTATGGTTTCTCAAAATGTTAAAGAAAGAAAGTGTCATGTAGCTCAGCAATTCCACTTCTGGGTATAAACTTAAGAAAAATAAAATGGGAACTGCATGGAGCTATCTGTATTCACAGACATATTTGCAATAGCTGGGTGTGGCAACTTGGTAACCAGTAGTGTTGAGGGAAGGTCTAATATCATTGCTTCTGATAGGTTGAATTCAATGCTGAGATCTGGTTACCGCCCCTTCTGAGGCATTCTCTTGATTGGTTAATAAAAGTTGCTTATGGCCAATTAGCTGGGCAGAAAGAGTATAGGAAGGCAGGACTTCCAGAGATTAGACAGGAACCCTGAGCACACACAGAGAACCCCTCTCTTTCTGCCGGGACACAGAAGGAGACAGATGTCTGGAGAATGCTGGAAGGTAATCGCAGGCACATGGCGGTTTGGGATTAGGTGATCCGGGTTAACTTAGAGTAGCTAATTGACAGTCTGCCCAACTAAGGGCTAAGTGTTAAAACATTAAAAGGTCTTGGTGTATTTAATTATTGGGGAAAAGACTGCGGCAGCTTATAGGTCCTCAGTCCAAGCAGTCCCAGGCCGTTGGACTTCCAGACTCCTGGACTCCCCTCCAGCCCAGGTGAAGCTCCTGCCAAGCTGCTGGTAATAATATACTGGCCTAATATAACAACTTATATTAATTAACAGAGCTTAGGTTACAGGTGGTGTAGGCCACCCTTGGTCCTGGGGCTCTTTCTCCAGGATAAGTTAGGCAACTGGTTAAGGTATGCAGGCCAGAAGGCCCGCTCCTCTGTCAAGCTTCCAGCTGCTCCGCCAGCCTAATCTTACAGTTTATATTTCCTAATAACTACAATAATTAATTAATTTGCAGTTTCAGGTGGCTCCCAATGTGGGGCCAGTAGGGTGCATTGGTAAAGGCATTGTGATGTATGTTATATTGTGGGATATTAACAAAAAAGAAACTCACCCTATATTATTCTGCTTTCTGTCACTGTAGGAAAATACCTGAGAATGTCAACTTAGATGAAAGGGAGAATTTTTTTTTGTTTTGGCTCATATTCAAACGTTGCAATCATGGTTGTTCAGACATTGTGACAAAGCAAAACTGTGCTGGTGAGCATGTGATAAGGTAGAGCTACACCCCTCATGGTGGCTGGGAAGGAAACAGAAAGAGGAGGAGCCAAGTTCCAGTGAACTAACTTCCTTCCACTAGGCTTCACTTCCTAAAGTATCCACCACCTTCCAAGAGAACTACAGGCTGGTGACAAAGCCATCAACACTTGGCCTTTGAGGGAACATTTCTGATTTAAACTGTTAACAACTGCCATTTGCAGCAATGTGGATGAATCACAAGGGTATTATGCTAAGCAAAAAAAGTCAGCAGAGAGAGGTAAGTACCACATGATTACACCATCAGGTAAAATCTAAAATCCCACATCACTTTTATGGGAACCAGCTTTCCTCTGCCCTGGAGCAAATCTCCACGTACATCACTGTAGTGTTGTTAATAATGCTAACCATCAAAAGCCAGATGTGATGGCTCAGACCCTATAATCCCAGCACCCAGGAGATAGAGGCAGGATAGTCAAGGGTTTATAAAGTCATCCTTTACTATGCAGTGAGTTTGAGGCCAAACCAATATGGTGTATGTGAGACCCTATCTCAAAAAAAAATCCATAATATAATAAGTATTTATTAACAAATGAGTTATCAAATGCTAAGTAAAGTAAGTTCAGAAATCTGAGGTACAATATAATCATTGTAAAAAATGATTGAGATTTATTTAGAATGCCATTTTTAAAACAGACCTCTGAGTGGTATGTGTGGCTCGATTTTATACATAAATGCATACAACTGTATAGGAAAACAGTCTGTTCAAATAGAGACCAAACATGACAGTAGTAGATGTTTACCCTAGCATTAAAATTTTAGCTTTCCAGTAGTATTGTTTTGAAATTATATATAAATAATCCATATATTTCTTTAAGCATAGACACACAGACATTAAATAATATATGGTCAAGTAATATAAGTTAATAGGAAATATAAGTAATATAAGTTAATAGGAAACAATTATGCAGAATTATTTGTGACCTATAGTATAGGTAGTTGGTTCCTATTCCCAAAATCTAAGACAAATAGAAAAATACAAATATAAAATGTTATTTTATATTTATGTATTATAAATACAATATAAAACTACTATAAAGCAGTGGTTCTCAACCTGTGGGTCATGACCCTGTTGGCAACCCTCTATCTCCAAAAAATTTTAAAAAATTAAATCATAACATTAAAATTCATAACAGTAGCAAAATTACACTTATGAAGTAGCAACAAAAATACTTTTAAAAAAAGATTTATTTGTTTATTACATTTACAGTGTTCTGTCTGCATGTATGCCAGAAGAGGGCACCAGATATCATTGTAAATGGTTATGAGCCACCATGTGGCTGCTGGGAATTAAACTCAGGACCTCTGCAAGAGCAATCAGTGCTCTTAAACTCTGAGCCATCTCTCCAGCCCACGAAAATACTTTTATGGTTGAGGATCACCACAACAGGAGGAACTATATATTAAAGGGTCACAGCATTAGGAAGGCTGAGAACTTCTGCTATAAAGCAAAATGACATGAGCAGGCACTTCACAGCATCACAAGTGGGCAGCTCTACAGTAAAGAATAGATGCATCTGTCTCAAAGAAATACAAATTACAGCAATTAAATGCTCCTCTTCACCTCTCAGTGTGGCAATTTTAAAAATGGCAATGTCTGATGTTTGTCAATGGTGAGGTTGAGTCTGAGGCTCCCCAAGAGCTGGAGACCACCCAACTCCTTCCCAAGGGCCATGTGGTGAAATAACTTGTTAAAGACCAACCATTGGTCATTCTTTTTTTGACTCAGTAATTTTAAGAAATTTTAGTAAGAAAATCACTAGCCATATATAAATATGTTTGAAGCAGAAACCAAATTTAGAAGATTGATCAGGCATGTGTTTTCTGAGAATGGGGGAAGGGGAATACAAAATAACTCTTTGTGGTGAGGGAAGATAAAGCAACATCTTGATTGCTGATACAAGACAACAGGGGCAACATAAAAGAAAACAGTGATCACACTCATTAAACCTCTTTCTGCATAGTCAGATACTGCAATATTTATGGTACTCTTCATTTTGCTATTTTCTGTGTTTCTTGTATAAATTATTAGCATTCTCTCATAAATGAATCTATTTCGATCATTACTATAAATAACATTAACACAAATGTAGCACTTAACACAAATTTACTATCATAAAGCTCTCTAAGATATACATATACAGGGTGGGGTCAGCAAGATGGCTCAACAGATAGGTATTTGTCACACAAGCCTGGGCACCTGTATTCTGTCTCTGGAACCCATGCAAAAGTGGGAGGAGAAGATCAACTCCACAAAGTTGACCTCTGACCTCAATGTGTGTGCACGCGCGCGTGCGCGCACACACACACACACACACACACACCATAGCATGAACATCCACACAAACTATGCACATGTATGCACACACAGTAATAAGTAAGTCATATATCCCAATGAACTAAAACCCAGTGCTCTGCAAGTGCAGACTCCTTCTGGGGGGCTCTAGAGAATTCCTTTCCTTGTCTTTTCCAGTTTTCAGATCACTCACATTCCTTGGATCGTGACCCCTCCTCCACCTGGGTTGAGAGTGTTCTTTTTTTTTAAATACTTTATTTTTTTTCTTCAAGTTACATCTCAGTCACAAACCCCTCCCTATTCTCCCCTTCTATCCCGCCCTTCCACCCTCTTCCCCCCAGAAGTTTCCCCTTTCAGTCCAACAGATGGTTCCTTCTCTTACAACAGTAAGTATTATACAAAACAACAGATATAAATATGCCACATTTATGAGAGTTAAATGGCCCAGTATACCTTCCCAATGTCCAGTTTATACATATTTGGCCCCTGACTTTAACATTCTACTATCTAACCATCTCCATGAGTTTAAAGGTCTATATCTGACTCAACATTCATACTAACTTGCAACACACTTTTAAGAGTATCTTCTTAGATCTATAACACCCTCTTGATTCCTAAACAACTCAAAATTTAACTGTGAGACTCTAGCTGTCTATTCTTCAACCACCTCAGAGACCTGAGAGGGATAAATATATCTGCTTATATAGGAAGTGCAGGGCCTGCAGCCTCCAAAACTAAGAAAGGACATACCAATGACTGCCTGGACAGTTCCCATTTTCTCTCCATACATTCCTGCATCAGTCTTCAGCCTTTGGGTCTGAAGAGCAGGGATTTGTTGTAGAGCAGGGATTATGAAGGACTTACCTACCTTGTCTTGGCAGAGTTAGGCTGTCGACTTCCCTGCTACCAAGTTTTGTCCTTTTTGGACAGCAGTCTGTCTGCAGTTGGTGCAAGGGGTTTTTTTCATGCCAAGAGATAGGCTTGCCACTAATTCAACCATCTTACAGTGGAGATTCTTCGATGCTTATCTTCTACTTGGAGTAGAATAGGGGGTGCTGTCAGGAGCTGATATGTCTCGATATCAAAAAAAAAGAAAATCTTAATTTAAGATAACATCTTTGAATGCCATATTCTGCAGATCTCTTGGGGTTTTTGAAGATGCCCTATCCATCTCTTGTATTTAGATAAGCAAATGTTGCTTGTCTCTTAGCAACTTGATTACTGGGTAGTTTAGAGAATATCTGTGATAGACTGTCATAGTAGCTAACAAAGTGACATGTTTGCATGACTAGGAGTTTGTTTTACTTAACTATCCTAGACCGTTTTAGACGGTTGGTGTCAAGAGGCCAGAGCTTCACATTTTAATTTTAAGTATCTCTAGGTATGATACCATTAGGAAGCGCTACCTTTAATTTTGTATCAATATACAAAGATCTATTCAATTGTGGTTAAATATACTCTTAATTATGTATCAATATACAAAGATCAATGCCTGTGTAGCCCAATACAATCTTAATATTACGTCCGTATACAAGGGTCAATACCATTGTGGCCAACAAAATATATACACTAGAGCTGGTTTAGCTCCAAGGTGACAGAATGATTTCTTCTTTAACCCGGATTGAAAGATAACGCTTTGTATGTTGCCGGAAGGCCAAATTTGCTTCAGGAGAAGTACTAACTAGCCCCCCCCCCAAAAAAAAAGAGGATAATTGTCCCAGCGTTGGGATTGGGGCAGGGCTCTGTTCTTATCTTTCCAGGAAAATCGAAGCGTCCATTAGGGGAGCCCGGGGACGGCTGGACAGCGGAATCCTCAGCAGAGAGCAGAATCAGGCACCAAGGAGGACGAGTGACCCAGTTGATTCTGCCTGACAGACTTCCTCAATAGCTGTCTCCATCGGGGTCCTGCAACCACCACAGCAATCCAATGTCACTGGGACCGCTCAGCTCTACACAATGCCCCGGCCGGAACCTCAGTGAAGCCTGCAAGATCAGCTTCTTCCTACAAACTCCTTAGGTCATCTAAACAGCTGAGAACAGAAGGACTGAACATAAAAGGAGTGTACTAACATTTTTAACCATTTTTTCCATTTGGGTTCGGGCCCCAAACAGGTCTACTGCGACCCAAATCAGCAGGAAGTCACTTTAAGAGAGTGTTCTTACCGCACCATTGTCGTACCTGCTTTAGCCTTGCATTGCACTGGGCCTGCTAAGCAATCTCCCTATTTGAAGGTCAGCTGGCTGATAATCTTAACTCTATCTAAAGTTAATTTGATTTCCCTAAGTCATGTGATGAAACACATTTAGACATCAAGCTTCATTCAGCTTGTGGACATTTGGGGTGGTAAGTGTGGGGGATATCACTGTCCTTATTACAAATAGCAAAACATCATTTTCATGGAAAGAACTCCCATAAAGGCCTATTTCTGTTTCCAGTTTGTAACAACCCAGATTGTCCATGTTATCCATTCGTCCCTCAACCGACGGAGGGATAAAAAAGCCGTGGTGCATTTACACAATGGAATACTACTCAGCCATCAGAAACAAGGAAATCATGCGATTTGTAGCCAAATGGATGGAACTAGAAAAGCTCATCCTGAGTGAGCTAACCCCGACCCAGAAAGATGAACATGGCATATATTCACTTACAACTGGATTTTAGCCATATAGTACAGGATAACTACCCTACAAACAACAGACTGAAAGGAACAGGAACATAGACTTTGTTACTTGTTAGTGGAATACTTTCCCCTAGTGGAGCTGCCATGTAGATCCCCAGTGTAAGAGGAAGCTCTTAGCCCTCATATGGCTGCTGAATTGAAGGAAGCTGATATGTAGGGCACCCAACACCAGAGGAGCAGGATAGGTGGGAGAAGGGGGAGAGATGTGGGAGGGTGAGAGGGTGGGTCCAGGAGGGGTAGAGGGAGAGGACTGTGATGGAGATGTAAATTAAAGTAATAAATAAGCAGTTAAAAGAAAAAGAAAAAATAGTTCTAAAAATTGAAAAAAAGGTCTATTTCAAGCACTCATGAAGAGACTTCAGCAAATCAAAAAGAATATCTTGTGTTGAAGAAAAAAAAAAATCCAATCAAACTCACCAGCAGCGTGTACCTAGTCCCCTACTTCCCGGAAAAGCCCATTGGCCCTTTTTGAAAGTTGCTCCGGGCAAGCTCCATGTCTAAGAGACACCTACCTCTCAGGGAATGGGTGAAAACACTAAGGAAAGGCTGCTGGTTTATTCTGAAAGAACTTACTCTTTAAGCCTGGATGTAAATTGCATATCTGTTTACTTCAGAGACAATGTTGTTTACTGATCCATAATATTAAAAAGGATAATTGGTTTTATTTCTTGTATCAACACATCTTCTTTTCTACCCGAGAACAGAAACACTGCATCCATCAGGCACTGGGAAGTCCACACCGAGATTTTCATTGCCAGCCAGTAAAAACTGCCGTAGTCTTCATCGTGAGGCTTAGCTTAATTGCTAAGCATTTAATTACACTACTAAGAGTGGCAAATACAACAAGCTCATTAAACCAGGAATATTAGTGGGTTGAATCTGAAATGATCCCTAACAGGCTTATACTTCAAATGCTTAATCCTCCAGTTGGTGGCGCTGTTTTGGGAGTCTACAGACCCATTAAAAGGTGGGGTCTAGCTGGTGGAAATAGATCATTCCACGTGGGCCTTTGAGGTTTACACCAGACCCCTGGTTTCTGTCTCACTCTCTTTGCTGGTGTAATATAGTATGAATGTACTCCCGACACCATGGCGAACGCGCTCCGAACACCACCAGAAGGCCTCACCAGAAGGACTGAAACCACTGTGAGCCAAACACAGAAAGCCTTTTCTACTTCAAGTCGTTGATGTCAGGTGTTTCTTCAGTGTGGCGAAGAAATAACCAGTGCAAACACTGTCACTTACGTGACCCAGGGACTTTTAAATTTTCAAAATCACTCAAAGTCTCAGACCGCCCAAGTAAGTGGTCTCCATCATGCCGGGACACAGGACACATTGGACAGAGAAACCATTATTCCGTATTTCTCCATCTGATCACATGGTGCCTATGGTCATGCTTCCTGGGCAATTCCATGGATCCCTTGGGCACTGGACATTGGGAGGTGGCAGTGGAGAAGCCACCCCGCCTCCCACATTCTCACCTCACCTTCCTGATGTAGGAAACACCTTCGGCTAATGAGCAAATCTGGCATCTGTCAGCTTTTTGTAAGCAAGCATTTCACAAGGTTTACAGAAATGTAAAGTAAACAGAGTTCTGAGTAACAAAGAGTGGCGTTTATGCATTCTTTGATTCACTTTAAAGGATGGTATAAACTGACTTTTTAACCAAGCATTAGGCAAGGTCTGGGCCCAAGCCATTCTATAATAAACAGTGACAAGGCTATTAAAATATTTACTTAGTGCGCTGAAGTGACTTATAGGAAGAGTGGCTACTACATAGAAGTCCTAAGTATTAAGGCGTCAGGTGCCACGGGCGGCATAAATATTCCATGTGCACTTGTTTATAGGAAAACCCCATCTGGATTCGGCTAAAACAGCAGGCACCCTGGTGACCCCAGTTTTGCTATTGGAAAATATAACACAAGTGTTCACTCATCTAGAATAACTACAGTGCTAAGTGCCAAATGACAGATGGGAGGGGATTGGCTTTTCTCAATAAAATCCAGGCACTCCATTGTGAAAGGTTTCATTGTAAGGGCTCCTCAGCATTTACAGACTCACAGTGTAGATATGTAACTAGACAAGGCAAGATTCTGGGTCGGACTGACCAAACCTTGCTGATCCCCCATGTATCCATGCAAACCAGACAAGGCTGGGGAGACAGGGCTTATGGGAGTAGGCCATACACATTAACAACAAAAGTGTCCTCCCTCCTTCTTCCAAACCTCCAAACTAGTTATGTTGAATAGAGATCATCAGATAAGCTGGGGAACAAGCCTGGTTTGATCCAAAGAACACAGCATTTTGAGAACAGAAGCCTGGATTTGTCTGGTCCTCCACTCACTGAGCATTACCTTCAGGACTAGAATGATCATTAGGCAGAGGACACTGTCTACTGGCGGGTATTGTCATGGATGTTTTTATGTGCCATTCTTCCTCTTCATGCTAGGACGCAGGCAGCTCTTCCCCATTCTGAAGGGTCACACAGATGATCATGGAAGTTTCTCCAAAGTTCTCTTCATCAAATGAACACAGTGCTGCCTCTCAACATTGGCCCTATAGAGAGGAAACAGTACGTATAAAAGTATAGCTAACGTCTGGGACTGACAATTAGGTTGGCAAGAAAATACATCAGCACAGCAACCTGTCTACCCAACTTCACAAGAAGAGAGCTCAGAAAGGAGCCCTCTAACAGAAAGTCAGCAGCAAGCTGAGACCACTAAGTGATGGGGCTGAGTGGCTTCCTAACACACATAATTGCAAACCTTTCCCAGCTGAATCTGATGAACAGATTTCATGTATCCCACTCAGTAAGGATGCTATGAGCCTCTACCGGGCTTCAAAGCATCTCTAGACAAGGAGAATCCATCAATGAAAACAGTCACTACCTCTATGGAGCTGAATATCCACCTGGATCAGAAGGAGATGTTTGGTTAAGTAAATTCTCAACATGACTTCAAGAGAGAGGAGGGGAAAAAAATAAGATGATTCTTAGAGTACTTGGATGCTTTAAATGGGCTATGTTGGAAGAAAAGCTATCAATTATTACCTAGGAGAGAACCCTGCATGTTATAATACTGACCTTCCATGTGAGAGGTGCTCACTGGTACAATAGTTGCGCAAGGGATTATGGGTAAACAACTTTTGCATTGGATTTGAGGTCTGATCCACAGAAGGGAATTCAGGCCTCATGCTATAAACTTGGTCAAAAGCCGTGGCTCTAGAGATCATAGACTCTAGGGTGAAACCTACTACTGTTACCTTGCTAAATGAAAAACGCTGTCAGATTGCCTTCTAAATACTTACACTTAAACATGCAGATGAGTGCTGCTCTCAATATGGGTAAGACAATCTTCTTTGTAAAGCAAATGGCATTTAATTCAGGGGCTCAGAACCGATCAAAGTCCTGAGAATAAGAGACTGTACTTGTATGTGCACAGGACATCTACTTCAACTCCTTCCCCCAGGGCTCAGGAAAGGCAGAAAGTGGAGGATGGGGGAGGGAGGAGGAGCTGAAAGAAGGTAAGAACCAGATGACGATGGGAAGGAGTGCTGTGAAATAATGCCTTCTGGCCATGACTTGGCCATTGTGCTCATGAAGTTCATGATTAAGACACATTGTTTAAATGTATGAAATTATATAAAAATAAACATAAGATTCTTTTAAGGAATAACAGCAAAAAGTAGATAATTTCTTTTCATTTTTATTACATGTATTTATTGCTTTTGGAGAGGAGGCACGTGTGGGCCCTGATAGGCAACGTGGAAGTCAAAGAACAACTTGGAGTCACTTTTCTCCTTCTACCATGTAGGTCCCAGGGACTGGACTCAAGTCATCAGGCTTGATGGCAGGCTCCTTGTAAGCCATCTCACTGGCTCAAGAATAGTGAATTTGTAACTATCATTTCACACAGGGTAGTCAGATAATGCACAGATCTCAGCTGAGAAGGTTTGGAAATCACGAAAATTGTTTTAATCTAACTTACTATCTTTAACTTCATAACTCAAAGATAAAAAAATGGATAATTGCACCATGGCATGAAGTAGTCAGTACAGAGCTGGGAGCTACTCAAGATGCTGCACTATATCTTAATGCTAACTATTAAGCTCAGAGAAAGTTGCAGACTCTCACACATAAGGAACACAAGATCCAGAAAGGTAGTATGAGCTGTTCATGGCAATAAAGTTGGTTCTTTTCCATTCTTCCTTTCTAGAATTGGGCTGTGAAGCATGGAATCCACTGGCCACAATTAAATTAATTGAACTTTAAAAACAGTTAGAACTGAGTTCTTCCATTGCACTGGGCATATTACAAGCACGACAGCTACAAGAGCCAGAGTCTGTACTCTAGAACATTCTAGCCTTTGCAGAACACTTTCTGAATGAACGCTGTTCTAGAATACAATGGCTTCTGGCAGCTATTGTTGGGGAAAAAGAAACAGTCTGTTTATACAGTTTTCTTTTTTTATAAGGTGATTTGGCATTCTGGAAACAAACCATTTTTGATGACTTTTTTTTAACCCAAGAATTACATACCAAGTCAAGTTGTCTTTCATTTATGAAAAAATACTTAAGGACTCTAGGATGAAACATTCTTTAAAACAGTGATTTAAGACATAGTCTGAGAAACAAACAATTAAAAAGTTCAATAATGATTGTCACTACCTGAATGTGTCCCTCCACATCTTAACAATCAGGAACAACTGCTAACATGATCATATTCGGAAGTGAGGTCCCTCTTTGGAGGGAGTATCTTGTTCCAGGCCACTTCTGTCCCACTCCTCTATTCCTTCCTGGCCATGATGTGAGTGGCTTGGTTCTATCACATCTTTCTGCTATGATGCTGAGCCTGACCACAGATCTAAAGCTGTGGAGTCCGGGGACCATCACCTGACATCATAATCCCAGATGCCTCTTTTCTCTCTTGACTTGTTTTTCTCAGATATTTCACAGGGATGGAAAACTGAATAAGAATGATAAAGTATCTATTAAAAGATATGACTCTGGAAGAAACTTTGTGGGAAATATTTATGCTAGAATATTCAGGGAAAAAGAATCAATGATAACAGCTAATACCTTAATTAAAATTATTATTTTATTGTACATGTGTGGGCACATGCATGCTGTAACATTTATTTGGAGGTCAGAAAACAATTTGCAGGAATTGATTCTCTGCTTCATCCAGTTGGGTCCCAGGGTTCAAACTCAGGTCATGAGTTTTGGCAGCAAGTGCCTCCAACTACTTAGCCTTTTTTCCAGCTCCATAGGTAACACTTGCTTGATGCTCCATTAGTATCAGCTACCTTTATTCAGGTTTTAAATAGAACACATATCATCAGTCAGGACTTACTATAAGAAGGCAGATCTTATGATGTCCCTATACACAACCAATCACTGGAAGACTGTACCAGTACAGGCCATGAATGAGGGCCACCTCATGAAAAGCCAATGTTTTTGACCACTTTCTTTACCGGACCCTCTCGCAACCATGTTCTATCAGCCCACCCTTCCCCTTCTTGCAAAGTCTATGCAATTTACCAAACATCCCACCCAGCTGAAGATGCACCAAAACTTTAACAGTGATTCTCTCTGAATGGTGGGATTACAGATCATGTTTATTTTCTTCCTCAAATTAGTCTCTATTTTTAAATCATCCTGGCAATGACCATTATACAACAATCGAAAAAAATATTTAATGAAAAGAGAGCCCATCTCCATCCACAGATTTGTACACCAAGGGGGAAAAATAATAATTCAAAAGGCAAAGCTAAAAATGGAATTCCAAAGTGTTGGCTGGAAATTAGTAGGAGTTCAAAGAAGTTAAATAAAAGATGGAAAGTTGGAGGAGTGCCATTGCTAAAGCCTTCAGCTCTTCCAGAAGGTTCCTAGCTGCAGTTGTTAGTCTCTCGTTCTCAGAGCTCTGCTTAACGGAGGAGGATTTATACAATTACCGAGCACTTAGGAGCCGCTCGGGGCCTCTAGCCTGATGAGTCTGCCTTGCTGTTTGTGTTATTTCCTTTTAATGAGCTTGTTATTAGCCTAACAAATGGATTTACTACCCACAGGACCTTTCTCCCCTCTTACTTTTATTGTCATTCTTAAAAAAAAAAAAAAATCAGGCAACACTTTGTTGAACAAACCTGCCCCTGAAGAATGCTTGCTGGCACAATACCCAAGGAGTCTAGCAGAAGTCTAACTATCTCTATGTGTGAGCACAGTTTAGTCTAGTCTCTCCTTTGTTGAATAACACCATCGTCCACAGTCCCTCCCCCCGAACAAATAGAAGCCCTGGTCTTACCTTGCTTGGGTGTTCATCAACCATACGATCTAAAGGAGTCACAGAACATAACCTCACACACGGTGTCAATGCCAGTGTGCCGTCACACACGTCAACCTCAATAACACCCATGAGTTTGGCAAGCCTCCTCTGGACCACGCTGAAGGTCCGACTTGTGTCACATACTTAGATGCAGAGAAGCAACATCTAACTCGTTGATCTAGAGTATTTTAACTGCGCTGCAAAGTAGCCTGTTCATTATGTAAAACTTTCAGTAATTTCTCCTTCAGTCTTTTTATGCTTTAGACCCAAGAAAACAACTCATGGGGGAAAAAAATAATGGGTCTATAAAAGGCTCAGGAATTCATGCCCAGGCTTGGGTTTGAATTCTGTCCTGTCATTTGCCAAATGAAACTGCCATGAGTCTTATTTTCCTAGGAAGGAGAGCTCTGGCATCAATACTTGAAAGATAACATATAAAAGCCTGCTGTGGTGCCTTGCACATAAAAAGTTTGTAATAGATAAACGTTCTCCATCCTCCCCATCACTCTCAGAAATGTACCTGCCTTCCAGGGAACTCCATGGGGTATGATGCACAGGAAGCAATTGTCTCTGGACATACTCTTTCTTTTCACTTCCCTAGGACTGAGAGAGCTTCTTGGAGTTGAAAACATTCTGTCTTTTTTTTTAATAATTTATTTTTTATTTCTTCAAGTTACATCTATCTCAAACACAATCTTAATGTGAAAGCAAGAATTACTCAGCTCTCCTCCAGCTTCCATCTTTCATACCATGCCCTGAGCTAAAGAACTGGCTTGAAAGGATTCATGGAAGCCAATGTCCTCTGTGCACTTAACTCCTCCAAGTGTATATATTAGCACCCAACCCAGTGGCCTGAGTGGCTCCTGTACCACTCATTTCATTTCTCCACCACTGATGCAAGACACCGCAGAGTGTGTGAGTCTCTGTCTGGACAATGTGGCCCCCAAGCTCACTCAGCTTGTCAGTTCCTTTCATTTAATGGTAATTGAAGTGCTTTGGAGTGAAGAGTATCTCCTACCCTTTGTAGAAAACAGTATAGTCAGGATGATGCTGAAGAACAAACAATTCCAAACCCTCGATGACCTCAAGCAACAATAGCTCAAAATTTCATGTTCAGTTGGTAAAGTGGCTGCATAAGTGTATGATGACCCGAGTTTGGGCCCTAGCACCTATGTAAGAAAGTCAGGTGTGGCAATCCACATTTGTAACACTAGCTGGAAGGGGTGGAAACAGGAGGGTCCCTAGGGCTTGCTGGCCAGCCAGTCTATCCAAATTGGCTAGCTCCAGGTTCAGTCAGAAAACCTGTCTCAAAAAGTAAGGCAGAAGACTGGGAGATGGTTCAATAGGTAAAGCATTGAAAGTGTGGGACCTAAATTCAGATCCTTGGATCACGTGCAAGGCTGGACTCAGTAGCATGTGTTTGCAACCCCCACATTCCTATACTGAGAGCACAGGTGGAGGCAGGAGAACATCGGAAGTTTGCAGGCCAACTCGCCTGTCTACATGGCAGCAAACAACAGCCCTTGTCTCAAACCTACAGAAAGGAAAAGAGTAACCAGCAGCTAACCTCCACACACATGCTTTGACATGAGTAGGCCAGCACCCACCCACCCACACACACAGGAATATGTACACATGGGGCACACACACACACAGGAATATGTACACAGGGGCACACACACACATAGGAATATGTACACAGGCACACATACACACATGGGAATATGCACACAGGCACACACACCACACAGGAATATGTACCCAGGCATGCACACACACATCTTTTAAAAATTAAAACACAAGATGAAGAACAATTGAAGAAGGCACCTATGGCCTCTATCCCCCACACACAACGTGCACATGATTACAAACACACATTAGGTAAACCGAAATTTGTGCTCTTGGAAAATATACAGTTAAGAGACTAGAAAGACAAAGCATGGGGGCAGAGAAATTATTTGCAAAATACACAGCTGATGAAGGAAACACAGTACACACAAAGTACACACAGAATTCTCACCCCTTCAGAAACAGACAAAGCCTTGCATCAGGAGTCAGTCACCTGTATTTGCAACCTGGCTTTCTTAGTTCCCTACTTTTTTTTTTTTATATAGTTTTGCTATGTCTTCAGTCATTTGTTCCCACCATGTGAACAGTACTGTTTTATGTACCAAGAACATTTCTGGGTTTTACTGCTGTGATTATAAAAATAATCTGGATTCCTGGGTTTTAAAACAATGGCTAGCAGGCAGTCACTATTGTATAAAACAAACAAACAAATACATACACATCCAACCCAGAGGAGGGGCAAATGGACTCAACTGATCCACAATTATATCTGCAACAGGATGGTGGGAAGACACGATGATTTTCATAATTCAGACAAACACCTGCTACCAAAAACACAGTTCAAGAGTGTCCGGGCATCATTTCGGCTGCTGTGATGAAATGCCCTGACGAAAAGCCTCTTACAGGAGAAAGGGTTTGTTTGGCATTTGATTCCAGGTGGTAGTCCACCACTGTGGGAAAGTCAGGGCAGATAGTCAAAGACACTAGTCACATCACATTCAAGAGCAGACAGGGTCCCTAGGGCATGCCAGCGGCTCAGTCTGTATTTGTTTCACTCTTGGAGAGTTCAGGGTCCAGCCATTAAAATGATGCTGTCCACATTCTGGGTGGGTCTTCTCACCTCAGTGAAGAAATTTCTATACAGGCCAACCCGATGGTAGCACACCCCTGCTGAGTCTCTCTTCCTAGTGATTCTAGGCTGGGTCAAGTTGGCGGTAGTTAAACTGGCCACTGCTAACAGGAATGCCGAGGTCATAGACTGCTCTTATTTTTGTTCTGGTCCACCTTTGCTTAACACAATGCTTCTAGAGATGTGATTGTGCTAGGGAAATAAGTCTGGGCTCTGTAATTCACCTGAGAACTCAGAAGACTGGGGAAATCAAATCTAAGATAGCAAGGACCACATGAGACAGACAGACAGAGAGAGAGACAGAGAGAACCATTTGACTTAAAATGCTCCTAGAACAAGGCAGGCAGAACAGCAAGAATGAAAAATTCCTCATCTATGAGAATCAAAAGCTGCACATGAGCCAAACACATCTGCTGAATGTTCAAAGTGACAACACGGGGCTCAGAAAGAATGCACTGAATCATTTAAGAGATTCCTAAGAAACTTCACAAGTACATCTAGGCACTGCTCAACTATGTGCTCACATGCACCAAAGGCTCAGGGAAACATCCCGGGTGGATTCAAGGGCCTAGAAAAAGCAGCTTTCTCATCTGCATGACTCACCAATGGGGAGACAGCAGGAAGTCAAGGTAACCATAATTGGGAGTCTCTGGGGATCAGACAAAAGTCTGTAACTTGTGCCTATACTGAGGCATTTGGGTACAGTAGGGTAAGACAGACAGATGAATGGAATGGAAGAGTGTCGCTTCCTTTAAAAGTTTAATACATTCAATTTTAAAATTTAAAAATATAAAGCAACATGTCATTAAAATTCTCCCTCTTCCTTCCAGTCATCCTGTTCATTTAGAGTCTATGATAAATTGCTGGTATCTTCATCTACCTACATATTTATGCAAATGCAAACATTTTTTCAGTTTTTCTCTTTTCCTAACTCAAATGATAACTCATAACTTAACTAGTCTTGTGTGTTGATTTTTATTCTTTTTCTTTTTAAAAAATATTTATTTATTACTTCAGGTTACATCTCCATGACAGTGTTCTCTTTCTACCCCTCCCAGTCCTGCCCTCCCACCCTCTACCCCCTATCCCTTCCATCCCACTCCTCTGGAGTGGGGTGTCCCTATACAGTCCTCTGCCCCAGTTCAGCAGTCATATGAGGGCCAAGAGCCTCCTCATACACTGGGGGCCTACAAGGCAGCACCACTAGGGTAAAGTGTCTCATTGACAGGTAACAAAGTCTATGTCCATGTTCCCTTTGGTGCATTTATGGTAGTATAGATATCCTGTACTATATAGCTAAAATCCTACTATAAGTGAATAGATGCCATGTGCATCCTTCTGAGTCTGGGTTAGCTCACTCAGGATGAGCTTCTCTAGTTCCACCATTTGGCTGCAAATTGCATGATTTCATTGTTTCTGATAGCTGAGTAGTATTCCATTGTGTAGATGTACTACAGTTTTTTAATCCATTCTTTGGTTGAGGGACATTGGGTTGTTTCCAGTTTGTAGCTATTACAAATAAGGCTGCTATGAACATAGATGAGGAAACTTCCTTGTTATTTGGTGAGGAATCATTTGGATGTATACCCAGAAGTGGTATGGCTGAGTCTTAAGGTAGAGCTATTCCAAGTTTTCTAAGATATCACCAGACTGATTTCCATAGCAGGTGTACAAGCTTGCACTCCCACCAGCAATGGAGGAGAGTTCCCCTTTCTCCATACCCTCACCAGCATATGCTGTCATTTGAGCTTTTGATCTTGGCCATTCTGACAGGTGTGAGATGGAATCTCAGAGTCATCTTGAGTTGCATTTCTCTGATGATTAAGGATTCTGAGCATTTCTTTAAGTGTCTCTCAGCCATTGGGCATTCCTCCTTTGTGAATTCTCTGTTTAGTTCCCCATTTTTTGATTGGATTATTTTGTTTCTTGGCATAATTTCTTGAGTTCTTTGTAAATTTTGGATATTAGCCCTCTGTCAGATGTGGGGTTGGTAAAGATTTTTTCCCAGTCTGTAAATTGCCGTTTTGTTTTAATGACAGTGCCTTTTGCCTTACAGAAGCTTTTCAGTTTCATGAGGTCCCATTAATTGGTTGTTTGTCTTAGAGCCTGAACTGTTTGTGTTCTGTTCAGGAAGCTGTCACCTGTGTCAATGAGTTCTAGGATTTTTCCCACTTTCTCTTCCAGTAGATTTAGTGTGTCAGTCCTTACGTTAAGGTCTTTGATCCACTTGGACTTAAGTTTTGTGCAGGGTGATAAGTATGGGTCTAATTTGATTCTTTTACATGTCGACATCCAGTTAGACCAGCACCATTTGTTGAAGATTCTGTCCTTTCCCATTGCATGTTTTTGGCTTCTTTGTCAAAAATTAAGTCACCAGAGGTATGTGGGTTCATTTCTGGGACTTTAGTTTGATTCCATTGATCCACTGCTCTGTTTCTATACCAGTACCATGCTGTTTTTATTACTATTGCTCTGTAGTACAGCTTGAAACCTGGGGTGGTGATACCTCCAGATGGTTTTTTAATTGTACAGGATTGGTTTAGCTTTATTGATTTTTAAAACTAAAGCACAGTGTAAGATTGAATCTTAAAGAGAAACACACATGAAAATCAATGAAATCAATCCCCTCTGTCTGTATGATGTAAGTATGGAGAAGGCAAAACATAGTTAATACAAGCAAATTTTGAAACCAGCATTTTCTGACCCTACCCTCTTAGTGGCATATGCTTCAAGGATAAAAGCATCAAAAAGAAATCTTAATTTCTTTTAGTTTGTATTCATAAGAATGATAGGTAGTAGTTATTAAGAAAGTATTTTGGATACATTTAGAAATGAGAAAAATTAAAAACTGTGTACAGTCAAGAGACAGATGTTGTTAAGTAAGAAGAGGGAGTAGAAACTGAGAAAAGTGAGAGAGATCTTGCTGTCAAGTTGAAATGAAGAATATTAAGAGAAACTAGATTTTTGCAATGTGAAAAGGCACACCAGAATTTAAGTGCCCCCCAGAATCAGACACTCCAACATCAGGGAGCATCGCATTCCTTCTGGAGGCAATCTTTATTCTAAGTGTCTCATCCACTAAGAAGATTCAGGAAATGTTGGAAAATTGGCTGTTTACAGGACAAAAGCAAAGAAAGTGCAAAATGGTGCCAGAACATTCTACCACATATCAGAAAGACCAAGACAGGGACATGGAGCATACAGGATCCAGCTGGAAAGGACATGTAATGATCACATTTTAAATTAAAGAAGTCAAAATAATGGACCTTAAATTTTATGTATTATACAGTCAGAGGAAAATAACTATGTAATACCAAATAATTAAGTTAGCAAGATTCTAGTTTGGAAATGATTATCTTACCACCTCTTATCTTAGTAACTAATACAGGCAACATTGAAGAGAGACGGGAGTTAGGAACAGTCCGTGGATTTTGCAATTCAAGTCAGCACCCCCTATAGGTTTTCCTCTGTGTGACTGTGCCATCATTTAATCAAGCCTTCTGAACACAGCCATCCTTTAATAACCATAAAAGGTTCACTCTGGGCCACCCAGATTCCACAATCAGTGAGTGCTCAAGTATCTTAAATTAAGCAGCCTAGAATTTGCATATAAACTGCTAATATCACCCCTTATACTTTATGGCCTCTTCATGACATACAATAGCAAATACAATATAAATACTGTGTGGATGGAATATACTGTTGAGGGAAGAATGCCAAAAAAAAAAAAAGTTGGTATATACCACTCAATCTTTTCCAAATATGTTCCAATTCTAGTTGATTAAATTCTCAGATGAAGAACCAGTAAGTGTGCAATCCATGGATATAGTTAATGCATGGCTAATGCTATGTCCACTTGGCAGAAGCCATAGCCATTTTAGAAGAGGACACCTCCAACCACAAGAAAATTCCTACATCAGATTGGTCTGTAGAAAAATCATGTAGAACATTTTCTTAATTGGTGATTGATGTGGGAGGCCCCAGCTCACTGTGGTGGTGATATTCCTGAACTGGTGGTCCTGGATTCTATAAGAAAGCAGGCTGAGCAAGAGGTGGGGAGGAAAGCCAGTAAGCAGCACTCCTCCATAGCTTCTGTCTCGGCTCCTGCTTTCAGGTTCCTGCCCTAACTCTCTCAGAGATGAACTGTGATGTAGAATAGAACTATAAGCTGAAATAAACCCTTTCTCCCCAAGTTGTTTTTGCTCATGGTATTTCATCATAGCAATAAAATCCCCAACTAAGATGGGGGGATGTGTTTAAATTACATTTAATCTTTTTATAACAACCAATGATAAAAACAATCCCATATACATACCTTTGGATATATTCAAGTGTAATTTTGTAATAAATTCTTACAGAGTGAATCATTAAAATTCTTTCTTGAAAACTAAATCGACACTAAATTTCTAGGCACTGACTTTTTTTTCCAGTACTCTGTACCAGTTTGTAGATTAGTTCTAAAAGGGAAGCCTGCTTATTTCCTGGGAAGAGCTGACTTCTCTAATGGTTTAAGTCTTGATGCATTTAACTTTAAATGCAAAACCTGTAAGAGTATGTTACATAAAGTGGACGTGGGCAGTCATCCAATGTGCTGGAATAAGTGAGCAATGAATGAATGAATGAACAACCGAATGAATGAATGAACCAAGGCCTCTAGACACCAGCAACATTAAGTGTGGAACTATAAAATAAACACAGCCTCCCTCCCCACATTCCAAAGGCACTGCAAGAATCTTAATGACATCCCATTCTAACATACCCACAAATTAGATGGTAAGACACATCTCCCATGGACCTCATCCAAGTCACCAAAATGACTTCCTCAGAATAGGCTCTCTCAAGACAGAATTATAATGGAGCAGTGAGGAATGTAAAGTTTATGAAACCAGGATTCTCCAGTTCCTTGACTCCTCTATGCTTCTGCTCACTGCCTCCCTGCTGGTCTCTATTTTCTCTGTCATGTTGCCCACATGAGGGCAGTTTAAAGGGAATGGCAAATTCACATTTTGCTACTGATGAAGTCCTTTACAGGTAGACAATTAAGAGACCTTTGGCTAAGTCACTTCATATTTCAACATTCCCTCTTCATCACATAAAAATAGAGGTTAAGACATTAGAATCTTCCCCTTTTCCTTATCTCAGAGAGATCATGTTCTCAGCCCTACTTTGAATGATATAATAACTGCATATAGAAAAGTAGCCACAATAAAATATCAACAAACACACTCACACAGTTATGTATACACACACACACACACACACACACTCCGTGAGAAAATGTTTCTTAAGTTCCCAAATGAGCTCCTTGTCTTCTTTTGTTCCCTCTGCTTCCTGTAGGGAAGTGGGTGTCATAAAGTCTAGCAGCTCCCCCATCCCAAGGTCCACTGTGGCACTGCAGTATATCCTTCATGCCAAGAGCACTGCCCTATATCATTTCTTCAGCCTGTGTCACTGGCTTAGTGTTCCAAATTCATTTGCTGTAGACTAGCAAGTATAGAAGGCTTTCCGAACTTCACACATGTTAGCCCCCCTTCCCCGTGCAAGCCTCTCTGGGTGACCATCAGGAGATCAGAGACCATTAGGTGAGCCCCTACTCTCACTTGTTCTTCATAGCCCCTTTCTGGGGGCTACTCATCTATCTGCTTTCAGTCAGGGGAGCCTTATTTTATTTCAAGGTCTCACTATTTAGCCCAGCCTGGCTTGGACTCCCCAGTTCTGCCTCAGCCTCCCTAGTGCTGGGATGGCTGGCACGTGCTGTCATACCTGATTTGAAGGACTTTCTAAAAGGTATAGGTTCCTTAAGAGTGAAATAAGCTTCCTGTGACCTTTTGTATGCCAAAGAATGTGAAGAATTTAAGAAAATGCTTGAGGATAATTCTTAGACATGGCTCCATATGAACTTAAGGCTAGAAAATTCTGAGCGCTAGTCTACATTTAAGGTCCTAGAGTATATGCAAATAATTTTTGACAAGTACTATGAAGTGGAAATCAGATATCAATAATATTTTGTGCGAGTAGAAAAAAATGACTTTTCTCTGTTTCTCAAAGGCATAACCTTTTTTAATTGTAAACTTATTTGAATGAAGGAAAAGATAAAATGAGATAATCCATTAGGAAAATTAAAAGTAATAAAAAAGAATATAAAGTTGATACCCATGTAAAGGCATTTTACTAAAAGCAAAGTGTGAAAGAACATCAAAGATAATTGAAAGTTGGTTGTAAAAACATAAATCTTATATAGAAAACTAACAAAATAAGTTATTGAAAACTAAGGGTGAATTTATCATGAATTACAAGTACAAATTCTACTGTAAAATCATAGACAGCTATTACAAGCAAAACTTAAAGGAATGTAATAAGCAAAGGAGATTTAAAAAATAGTGTGTCCAACACATCCAGCAGCTGACATTTTGGAGGCTGCTTAGTGTGGCATTTGAGTACTAATGAAACTTAGGCAGTGATATAATGTAATTGTCAGGGACATTGAGAGTCCACAGCTAACTTTACAGTGTCTTTTATTTGTTTGCTTGTTTTCTAGACTGTAATTTAATTACAGGGTTTCTCCCTCCCCTCTCTTCCCTTATGACCCTCCCATGTACCCCTCCCAGCTTTTCTTCAAATTCATGGCCTCTTTTTTCACTAATTACTATAGTATGCATATTTGTATATACACATATTTTCCTAAATATAAACTGTTGAGTCCATATAATGTTACTTCTTTGTATGGTTTCAGGGCTGATCATTTGGCTCTGAACAACCGATTCATGTGCTCTTCCGTGAGGAGGACAACCCCTCCCAATCCCTGATTTACTCGGTTGCCTGTAGTTCTTTGTGTAGGGGTGAGGCATCTAGGGTCATCCTTGTCCAACTCACGTTTGGGTGGTTGTGTTAATGATACTTTATGGGTGTATTTTCTGTTACTAGGAGACACATCCTCATAGCAAACTCTCTGATCCTCCATCTCTTACAATATTTCCACTCTCTCTTCTGAAATGTTCCCAAGTGTTCTAAGTGTTGTACTATTTTGTAGAGGTAGCGACTACAACTAGACTCTATAACTCTTCATTTCAATTAGTTGTGGTTTCCTGTAGTAGGCTTCATCCATTGCGAAGAGAGGTTTCCATGATGAGAGGCCAGTACTACACTTATCTATAGGGGTGTAAGGAAAAAAAGTTTGTAAACTGTTGTTAGGAATTATGCTGTTTTAGTAAATTAGTGATTGTAGATTCTTCTCCAGAAAATCATGATTTCACTAGCACTGAGCAGTAGTCTCAAATCTAACTAGAGAGCTGTTGTTTACTTCCAAGGTACATGTGTCAGTACTGCACCCAGAGGGTTACCCTGTCATTTTGGTTGTTGATGTGAGTCATAGGTGTCATAGCTGAGTAGGACTGCTCCCTCCCTCCTTTGGATGCTTTCATGATGCCCTCTGGCACCATGAAAGCTAGGGAAGATTCATGATGCCCTCTGGCACCATGAAAGCTAGGGAAGATTCATGATGCCCTCTGGTACCATGAAAGCTAGGGAAGATCATTCAGATCAGCTTACGCTTTGGGGCCTCTGGGTTCTGTGTCTGAAGCGCATGATGTCTTAAATAGGGTGACTTCTGCTGGCTTGTCTTGGTGTACTGCCAGGACAGGGCATGCTCCATCTATCTGGGACTAATGAGAGCTCAGTTCTGCATGGCATCTGCCATTGCAATTTCCTCCAGTTCAGCACAAAACAATTAGATTAAATCTCAGTTCCCAGCTTTTACATGAGGAGGGAAGAGGTGCACTATACTCTCAAGTGCTCAGCTTCTCTGAGCTATGCCTGAAAAACCGATTTTAGCTCGACATGTTTTAGAGCAGTGAAGAGAGGCTGAATGCTCTAGACATCTGGATGTCAGGAAGAACTACAGGAGCAGACTGGACAAACACAAAGGTCCAATAATCTTCCAGAAACTGGCCAGGCTGATTTGTGAGAATCTTCAACATATGAAGACTTGGAGAAGAGGCTATTTTGTCTACTACAAACAACCCAAAACAGGAAGTCAAGAAGACTGGAGAACCATGGAACGTTTGCTAAACAAAGCAACAGGTTTCCATACACTGGCCCTAATGTATTGGATATATATGAGTGATCTGATAAATAATTCAGAAAAGCCATCCTAAAGATGTTCACTAAAGTCAGGCATATGATATAGGAATGAGAATCCCAACAAGAAATACAAAGCACTTTAAAATACAAGAGACTATTATAACTGAATTGAAACACTCACTGGAGGAATTCATCAGGAGATAGGATCGAGCACAATGTACCAGCAAAATCAAGACATGTCATTGAGAATTTTCCTTAGAAAAGCAGGGAAGAGGAAAGGAGGAGGAGGAGAGTGGGGAGAGGGAGATGGAATGAGAAGAGAAGGATAAGAAGGAAGAGGGGGAAGGAAAGGAGGAGAGAGGAGGAAAAGGAGGGGAAGGAGGAGGAAGGCAATGAGGAGGGGAGAAAAAGAGAAAGGGAAGAGGAGGGAAGAGAAGAAGTGGAAGGAAGGGGACAGGGAGGGGAAGAGGGGAGAGGATGAGAAAAGAAGGAGAGAGAAGGAGCTTGAAAGGAGGACTGGAGAAATGAAAGGAAAAGGAAAGGAGAAAGACTAAAGGACTCCTAAAGATTGGATCTGAAGTAACCCCAGTGGCCCATGAGCTAAAGATTTGCTGTCTTTAACTTTTTTTAAAGTTAAGATTGCTGGGATCTAGTGCAAATATGAAGTGGGACTGGGTTTGAGATTGTCTGCTGCTGTATACACATCTTTGAACGGATTATAGGACCCTCACTCCTTTCTCTCTTTTGCTCTCCAGTCTCGGGGTGAGTATTTTTTCTTTTCACGGGCTACTGGTTGTGATATGGTGTCTCACATAAGGCAACAGAACCTTACGTGAGAACCTCCAAAGCTGACCATTTCTTGTAAGGAGTTGATTATCTCAGAGTGTTTATTATGGTCCAGGGATTGTGACTAACAGGCACTTATGGGACCATTAAGCCAACCAGTGTTTTCTCTACAACAGTCCAAAAGGAAGAGAGAAAGTTTATTAAACTTTAAAGAAAGTTTATTAAAAAGAAGTAATGGCTATAGATTTCTCAAATATGAAGAAGGAGATGGACTTACAGGTCTAGAAAACCCTAAGTACCCCAAGGAAGATGAATCCAGAGAAATTCACAGAGACATGTTAAGATAAATTGTCAGAATCAAATACAAAGGAAAATTTTAAAGCGACAGAAAAAAATTAGCTGTTTCCAAAAAAACCATGATTTTTAGTATAAGAACTAATATAAATCTCTCTCAAATTGCTCAAAGAAATTAAAGAGGTTAGAATACTTCCAAGCTCATTCGATGAAGTCAACTATTCTGACATCAAAGCCTGCACAAGGAGACTATGTGGCTCTAGACCTGGCTGAAGACAGAGCCAGGCAGATCTATGTGAGTTTGAGGCCAGCCTGGTCTATAAAGTGAGTTCAGGACAACCAGAACTACACAGAGAAACCCTGTCTGGCGGGGGGGGGGAGCATAGAAAAGGAAAGACATTCACTAGGGGTTTTGTGGCTTCACACTGTGAAGAGGTTAGTTAGCACTCACACCCCTACAGTACCTTTGCTATTCCAGGAATTACATCTCCTTGATCAGGGACTGTGGGGAAAGCTCTGGGCTCACAGGAGGCCACCTCACTTCCACTTCAACAGACTCCTAGTCACTGTGAATCACACTGAATACTCAGTGTTGCAAGAACCTGTGGAGATTAAATTCTATTAATAAACAGGAAGGAGTATTAGTCAGCTTTCCATTGCTGTATGGAACACCTCAGTCAATCAATGTGAAAAGAGAAACGTTTATCTTAACTCCCTGTTTTGAAGGTTTCAGTCTGTGGCCCCCCCGGGGGGGGCAGCACATTCCAAGTGAGGAGCATGTGGTAGAGAGAAGCCTTTTCCCATCAGCACTGAAGCAGAAGTGAGGAAGAAGGAAGAGCCTGTGGTCTCATGGGTACCTTCAAGGGTGTCCCACAATGGAAATCTCCCCATTGCTTTACTTCTTAAAGGCTGCACCTCCTCCCAATAGCCTTGGCTGGGGTCAAGATTTAGCTCTTGTGTTGAGGAGTAGAAGAGATTGCATGTGACTTGGTAAACTTCTAAAGTTTCCTTCTTCTAGACTATGTCCATTTTTACTTTTGGGGGGTAAGGGGGACTATAATTGCTGATTTTTAATGTTTCAAATTTATTTATGTATTGTTAATATATTACATTAGCATATAAAGTAATGGGTTTCATTATGGCATTGATTTCCACACATATGTGTCATTCTACTTTGTTTCCAAGCCTTCCTTTCCCCACTATCTTCCCTGTACTCCCTCCCCTCTCTAGTCTCAAATTCCTGGGCTCAAGTGACCTTGACCAGTATTCCTTAGCCTCCCTAGTGCCTGGGGACAAGGTGTACCGTAAGTACCCCCTTGCCAGTGTAGGTATCTTCCTACTAACAGTGACAGCAAACACTCATATTTTCTGAGCACTTTACAAGTATTAACTCATATTTTACAGCAAGATCATTAAATAAATGCTACTGACACACCCAGTTTACAGGTGTGGCAACTGAGACACAAGCAACTTAAGTACCTTATGTCATATGTTGTGTCTGAGTAACCAGGCTTTCAGTGTTATTGCTTTCAAGAAAAAAAAATTATTTTCTGTTTCAGCATTTAGAGTTTCTCCCTTACTCTGAAGGTGTTTTCTTTCATGTCATTCATGGTGAGGAAGGTTAGGATGAGTCCTTAGTTAATGTATTTTGAAGACTATTGCTGCCACGTAGGAGCAATATTTGTAGCTAATATTATGATTGATATGTGTATTGTGTGAAGAGCTATCTTGCCATGTATGTGCTGGAAGAGACTTTGATTTGGGGCTGAGAATGGAGATCACTTGGTAAGATGCGTGCCCAGCCTTCACCAAGCCTTGGCTTGCCCATCCTTAGTATAGTAAATAATAATAAAGTAAAACAAAACAAAAAACAGGTGTGGTAGTACATACCTACAATTCCAGCACTCATGAAGCAGAGGCAGGGGGATCAGAAGTTCAGGGCCATCCTTGGCTACTGTTGGGGTAGTGTTAAGCATTCTAAAAGTTAATTAATTGGTCCTGCTTGCTGTCTGTTACTTACATTGACTCTGATTGGTTAAATAAAATGCCAAGGCCTGAGATTGGGCAAAGACAGAGAAAGGTGGGACTTCCTGGGATGAGAACAGGAAGCCTGCTCTTTAGACAGAGGATTAATTCATTCCAGCCAGGAGCAGCAGGAAGGAGGCACACACCATGGGTTAGAAAAAGGAACCTCATTCCACATGGCCAGGAACATGGGCATATCATGGAGAATGGCAGTCCAAGGGGACGTATGTATATATGGAGTCATATTTGGGTAACAGAATTGCGAGCTAGCTTAGATGGGCCAGGAATGCACAACTCAGGCCAAGGCTTGTTAGAAATCCATGTGGTCTCTGTGTACTCTTTTGTAACGGCTGCTTAAAGATTAACAACTGCCGAACCAATTAACAATAATATAAATACTGGTTAAATAATTTAATTAGCCATATTTATTTTTTACAGGCTACATAGTATGTTTGAGGCCAGCCTAAGCTACTGGAGACCCTGTCCCCAAAAGAACTACTTTTGAGATATGCAGATGTCTTTTATTGGTTCTCTTGTGTTTTCTGCAGACCTCATTTTCAGCCAGCACTGCTGTTCCTTCACCACTTGCCTTCCCTAACTCCGTCTGCCTCCTGGAATCACTGGAGCAGTATAAAGCAGTGCAACAAAGGAAGACATCACACTCAGGTTCCTGGTCCCCATCTCCGTCAAAGGTCATATTGCTCTTTCTCCACTGACCATTTAGCTACATTTCAGAGAGTCTATCAGGGAGAGATTGCCAAGAAACTATCCTTCTACTGCTACTAGCTTTGAGGGCTTGGGAGCTAGCTCCGTTACTAAGCACTTGCCTAGAAAATAGCAGGACATGGATTTCATCACCAGATTTCATGTCAAAAAATGCCAAGCATGGGAAACTGGGGAGATGGCTCAGAGGTTAAGAGTGCTGGCAGTTCTTGCAGAGGACTTGGGTACACTTATTAGCACCCACATGGTGAATCACAACTATCTGTTACTCCAGTTCCAGGGGCTCTGATACTCTCCTCTAGTGTCCATGAGCCCTGAACACATGGTAAACAGACATGCAGACAAAACATTCATACAAACAAAATATAAGGCTTTAAAAGAAAACCTGCCAGGTATGGTGGCACATGATTGTAATCCCACATTAGGAAGGTGGAAATTGGAATATTCCTATAATCTGCTGGCCAGCCAACCTGGACTGCTTGGTGAGTTCTAGGCCAATGAGAGGACTTATATTAAAATAATGATAATTAAAAGTAATATATCATTATGTAACAATATATTTAATTAATTATTCATTTAATTTTATTAAATGTTAATATATTATTTCATAATATAATATTATAGTTATATTATTATTATTAAAGGTATGTATCTGAGAAACAACAACTGAAGTTCTTCTCTGGTCTACACACATACAGAATGTATATTTTTATCAAACAAGTTTAGGCATTAATTCCTCTAAATATATATTTTTCTTCTTTTTACCAATTACAGTGTTGGTTCATAGAGTAAATTAGCTAAAATGGAACCATCCTTTGCTTAGACTAAAATGTGTTTGGTTATGATGTACTATTCTGTGAACTCATGAATTCATTTGGTGATTTCTATTCATTAGTGTGACACTAGGATTTTTGTCTCAATGGAATTACCCTCTAGTTCAAGAGGTGTCTTCAGGGTGTCATTTTTAATACATTCTACTGAATTTGAAAAGGAATTATCCTGTCTTCATTCTTTTCTGAGGTAATAATAGTAACAGCATCTTCTTCCTTCCACACTTCTTTCCTTTGATACAGGGTCTCAGGTAGGCCAGGATGGCTCAGCCTCACTGTATGTCCAAGGATGATGCTGACCTCCTGATCCTATGGTCTACCTGTCCCAACTACTGGGATTACAGGTATGTGGCTTGGTACCAAGCAACCATCACTTCCTTCTAGTCTTAAAGAATTAAAATAAGTTTCCATTTAGTACACAATTACTGGGTTTTCTTGGGGTTAAGGAATGTCAATTTTGTTCATTTTAGTTTACCCAGGAAGGACTTTTCATTTATAGCAAATTTCCAAATTCTTCCTAGAGTCTAACCATGCAATGTTCTACATTTGTTACTATGTCTTACTTGCTCCACTGTGAAACACATCTGTCTCTTTCCTTGGCTTTTTCTTCCTTTAGATTAATCTACTTCATTTTTAACCGCCATCCACAAATGGCTCCACTTACTAAGCTAAGGTTGTTCTTGGCTCTGTGGTTTGAATGCCTATTTATTATTATATTTTATGACAGGATCGAGATTCTGAAGGTCTCTTCTTTAGCAATAATATTCTCTCCTCGTAAGGTTTTAGAGATATTTTGGTTAAGAAAATGAAACATGAGACTTTCTAGTTTGAATGTTTCCTTAACCTAAAAGAGACTTAAGATTTTTTTTTTTTTAGTTATCAAGTGCTTACAATTCTTGTTTGTTTGATTCTGTTTTTACTGTTAGTTGCTTTATTACTGCATAGTTTTAAAAAGTAGATCTGTATTACTGCTAACTCATCATAATTCATTCAGCTTTAATGGCCTAATATAATGACACCCAGTAAAATATCTGTGTTGGTCTTGTTGGCATCTGGAGTTTCTTCTACATTGGTTCATTACCATTTTTTAAAATCAGAGTTCCTGGGCACTGACTCTGACTGGTGAAAGGGGGTGGCAGCCAGGCATTCCCACCCACTGCTATGCGCCCCCCCACCCCGGTCTTCAGTTTATGTCCACACACATTCTGCCAGACATGAGGACTGTGAGCACTGTTTCTGCTGGTTTCCTTTTCTCACTCTTAATTCAGTTGTTATTTTAATACTTCTCCCCTGCCCCACCCCCTCATTAGTATCTTTTGCTTTCTGCCCCCACCCCGTGTGTCTGTACCTGTGCGTGTGCGTGCGTGCGTGCGTGCGTGCGTGCGTGCGTGCGTGTGTGCGTGTGTGTGTGTGTGTGTGTGTGTGCTATAGGGACCATCAGGTCTCCTCCTCCATCATTCTCCTCATTTTTTTAGAGCTCTAAGCTGGGCTACACTGGCTTGACAGCAAGCTCCTATCTCAAACTCACCTAATCCCCATTGCTGGGATTATATGATGAACCCTCTGTTGTTCTGTATGGGCTCTGGGATCTACCAGGTGTATCACTGGCTGAGCCACTTCCCCTCTCTTCTTTCCTGATTTTGTGAAAAAGCTATATATATCTATATATCTATATATATATATATATGTTTCATATATACCATATATATATATATATATATATATGGTTTCTTTTAGTTCCATGGTCAATCTTTCTGGCATGCTACCCAAAATAGAAACACCAGGTGGATGTTCATTTAAATGGGAAGGTAACATTATTTCTTTGAGACTGGGTTTCTCTGTGTATCTCTGGCTGACTTGGCACTGGCTCTGTAGACAAGGTTGGCCTCAAACTCAGAGATCCCCCTTCCTCTGCCTCCCTAGTACAAAGCTTAAAGGCATGTGCCACCATTCCTGCAGGGTAGGATAACTTTTACTCCTCACCCCAGCTGTAGAAGGAGGGGAAAAGATGATGGAGTGGCAGTCTGTGTTTCCATCATGCTGGATTTGGGAGCAGTGTTTCTAGATTCTAGTTCCATTTTATTGTACAGACTCTCCCTGTGTACCCCGTATTGGCCTTGAATTCATTCTCTGACTGCCTTGGCCCCTCAAGTACTGGGATTAGTGGTCAGTGCCATCACAACCAGCCTGCATACACACTTTTTATATTACACACCCTTTAGAGAAAGCCAACAACAATATCTGGTGCTTAAGAAAGAAAAAGCCCTACGTATATAGTTTTAATCTTAACTGACATATAAAAATTATAAATATTATGAGGTGCAACGTGATGTTTTGATGTATATATGCCTTGTGTAATATTGAAACCAGAGAAAACCTATCCATCATTCCTTTCAATAAAAACATTGGAAACCCTTTCTTATAACTTAAAAAAAAAATAAACAATATGTCATTATTACCCATAGGCCCCTGCTGTGCAATAGGTCACCAGAGGGTCTGTCTATGGTGAGGCCATGACTCAGTACCCATTAGCCAACCACTGCCAGCCTTCTGTTCCCTCTAGTGAAAGACCCACATTTCAGGATGGTGAGAAAACAATTGCTGAGACGAAGGTACAGAGAAACAAGAGCTTGGTTTCCAACAAGACACTTTCCTTCAGATGTTTTAGTCGACCTAGATAATAGCAGTTGCAGTGAGCGCTGTGGCTGTGTCCAAGTTCAATTCTCATTCTCTCCATAGAGAGCTTCATTTTCTTGTGCAAATCTGCTCAACATCAGCAGGGTTCCAGAATGTTCAGAGCTGTCTCTACTCCCAGTTATAGGAGTGAGGCTGACTCACCCTTGGGTTGATCTGCATCAGTGGTCAACTCCATCACAAGAGAAACCGTGTGGATAACCCGGTCTGTGCCAAAAAGGAAGGGCTTGATTGAGAACTCCCTGGGGTGTGGAGAGGACAGCTCTTCACTGTTTTTGAAAGACCCAAGGAAGATGGTCTGTCTAGATTCTAGGGCATCTCACACCTAGGTCTCTCAACCTCACCTTTTCTCCTTAGGTCTGTGTTAAAATAGGTCCACACTATGATGGAGATGTACCTGAAGCAATTAATAAATATATTTAAAAAAATAGGTTCACACACTAGTGCTTCCAAGGTCCAGCTTGATTTTCAAGTTTCCTTTTTTGTCACAAATTAACTCTTACATAGATAAATTTCCTCAAATAAGATGGTCCCCCAAAATGTCTTGTATTCTGGTTGCCAGCATTAGCAAACAAAAATCAAATCTCCTTATGAAATGTTAAGTTTAGATAAAAATCCAAATACTGTTTTAAGAATAGGCATGTTCCATACACTATCTGGCATGTCATTATTAGTAGTAGTGTGGTATCTGCTGTTAAATTTATCTGGAGTTCAAGCCTAATGGCTGTTTTATATTTTGTCTGGAAATTTTACCTTGTGTGGATCACACTAAGCCCTTGATTTTGTGGACACTCAGACTACTATGTTCGATGGCTAAATTAAAGATTAGCTTGTACTGAAAGTTCTTGGGACTAGAAAAATGACTCTGTGGTCAAGAGCACTTTCTCTTCTAGCGGATGTGAGTTCAGGTTTCTAGCACCCATATCAGGCAGCTCCCAGCCTCCTGAGATTCCAGTTCCAGGGGACCCAGTGCCCTCTTCTGGCTTCCATGGGTACCTCCACACTCATACATACATGTAGATATACACACAACACATAAATTTGAAAAAATTTTAAATAAAATTCCTGGGCCACTTTATATAAACGTTTAGAACCCTATAGATGTGGTTTCCCTGTCTCTCAGCAGTGAATATTTTCCTGAGACTCAGAAGCTGGATAAATCCCTAACTCCTTACCCACCCCAGCAGAAGCAGACTGCTTTTTTTGGCTGGATGCCCACAGAATTCTTTCTCTATCCTTGAAGCCCAGAATTCTTAGGCTCTGTTTCACCACAAATTGTTTGTTCTAAGTGTTTTCCTAGAACACAATATGCCTTCTCTGCAGACTCAACTATTTTTTTCTAATCTTCCAACTGATATACTCTTGCTGCACTTTCTACTCTCTGTGTGTTGCCACCACCACCTGCCCTGTATATTTACTGTCTGTTATCTAGTTGCTTTGCAGCTCTTTGCTTTTTAAAGAATGTTTAATTAGTGTGTAATAAGTCTACATGTTGGGGGGTATATTGTGATAATTACAGAAAACACACAATGTGTAATGATCACAGAAGGATAAGTAGTATCTTTCTCTTTCTCTCCTTCTCTCTCCCCCCCTCCTCTTGAATCTTCAAACTCACTTCAGTTCCTTCTAAACTATGCAACAATTGTTCTAAGCCACAGTCACCTGTGATGCTCGCTGTAGAGCAGCAGCTTGTTTCTGTCTTACTGCACTGTGGTACCTGTCCGTCAGCATCCCACCAGATGCTCTCCCCTTCTCTCAGGATCCAGACATCGTTTTTCTCCTCTATGAGAATGGCTCTCTTAAATTCTACATGAACACAATCAGTATTTTTGCTTCTTGTTTTATGTTGTTATCCCAAGTCTTCCTAGCCTACCAATTACCTTTCAGCTGTATGTAATGTAAACTGGGTCTATTGTTTTCTGAGGATGCCCCCTCTATTTGCTCCCCACCCATGTGCCTTCTTTGCTTTCAGCTTGAGCTTTGGATCTCGATCTGTAGTTTGATCATATCATGTGTCCCTTGCTCCATGGGATTTCTTGCAGATTTAAATCCTTTTAGGAAAGGATTAACTGCGTAATACTTGCTCCTGTTTCTTGGGGCACACACAGGAGTGGGTACCTTCTCAGCCTCTCTGCTCCTATGCTTCTTATTCGGGTATAAAAGGTTAGGAGTACATGCCTATTACATGCCTATCACTGTGATTTCTAGTCACACTTCCATAGGGTCAGCCATGTACAGAATCTCTAGTGTGGAAATATACTTTTTAAATTTCTTGTTTTATAGCAGGGTTTGGTGGTTGAGTGGAGCAGGGAAGGATTCACCTGTGACATCAATAGTAACATTGGGTAACTTTGTGTTTTTTACTTATTTGCTTACTTACTTGTTTTAAGATGTGCTTGTTTTTAGTTTAAGTCTTTTGCTTGCCGGTATGTAAGTGCACCACATGGATGCAACTCCTAAAGAGGCTGGAAGAGGGCTTAGGATCATCTGGAACGTGAGCTATGCACAATTGTGAGCCACCATGTGGGTGGTGGGAACTGAACCCAAGTCCTCTGCCCGAGAAATAGGCACTCTTAACTGCTGAGCCATCTTTCCTGCACTATTTTTTATTTAAACACCCCATGCTTGTATTTCCCTGGTCCGGCTGAGGAAGTATCCATGACTGAGTGGTATGCTGATGTCTGAGAATTTTTCCCCAGTTATAGAAAATGTCATAGGGGTGGATTAGCTTTGACAGAGCTCTAAGCTTATCCCTTCCCATTTCCTTTCATCTTCTTCCAGACAACAGAAGAAAGGGCCCAGCAATGACTCACTGTGGTAATGGACAAGTTAACCTGCAAGAGTCTAAGTGACATTTCTTCCCAATTTTACTGACCTTATTTCATGGCCCTGAACTGTTTTTTTTTTTTCTTTTGTCTCTCCACTCTAACAAATTTCATTGTAATGTTAGAGATATTTACCTCTGGTGGACTTACCTGCCTATCTCCCATCCAGTAAATATGCAAGTTACTTCTGTTCATTCTTGTTTTCAAGTTCTGTCAATTTACAGTTTCAACTAGATGGTCAAAAAGGACATCTGCCTGAAGAAACTACATTCTTGTGTCAGGTTTAGTGGTTATCTGTGTTTGCTCTTGTTTGTTTTCCATCCAAGTTGTCTCTTCTCTTTCCTTAACCCCATGCCCTAGCTTTAAGCATAGAAATGTTATTTTTCTATATCTC
Organism: Lophiomys imhausi; assembly: GCA_907164525.1. Lineage (NCBI taxonomy): Eukaryota > Metazoa > Chordata > Mammalia > Rodentia > Muridae > Lophiomys > Lophiomys imhausi. Next base: position 4,188,110 of record CAJQZJ010032004.1, on the reverse strand, counting down.
TCTGATTATGTTTTCCACCCATCTGTCTGATGTAATTAAAATATGAATGGCAAAATATGATTATGTGTAAATGTCATCTTAATGTCTTTAGTGGCCCATTGTTCTGCTTCAGGATGATGCTTTCCAAGCGTTCATAAGACTTTAGTCACATTTTGGATTAAATTTTACTAATGTATCATGTTATGTGGAGTTAGTGTTGTCAATTTGGCAAAATCTAGAACCACCTTGGAGATGGGCCTCTGGCAATGTCTGTGGGGAATTGTCTTAATTACCTTAACTGGTGTGTGCATGGGGGGAACCAATAGATGTGAACTAAGTATTCTCTTCTAAATATGGTTTTGAAAAACCAAAAGCAATAAAATAAACATCAGTAATTGTGACCTCCTGTATTTTACCCTGAAAATTTTGTGTGATGTCTCCATGGCATAGAGTAGGCATACTACAAAGTAAGTATCCTTAGTTTCATGTATTGGATCAATAAATAAATGAATTTGGAGTCACAAGAAGAAGCATTCACCCCAGGACTAAATGGACAGAGAAGTGTGTATGAGTTTATTAAAATAAACAATTATGAGAATGTTTTTGTTTAATCCCAGGTGTGAGACTGCTTAAGACACAGGTATAAAGTATTAACTGTCTTGTGTGCTAGCAGGGGTGTGGCTTAGCCAGCTGAGCAAGTTTAACTCTGAGGACTTGGGAGAGAAGATAAAAAGCCAGAGCCCTGAGGAGAAAAGGGTGCTCTACAAAGAAGTAGGAGAAAAGAGGACACTACAAAGAAGAAAGAAGGAACTCTACAAAGAAGGAGGAAAAGGGGGCTCTACAAAGAAGAAAGAGGTTGCTACACTCCCGGCTGTTGGTGCTCCCCCAAACTGCTGCTTGTTCTTCTTGCTGCTGTCTCCTGATTTGCTGAACTTCTACTCAGACTGATATTACCCCCAAAGAACCCAATGACCCTAATCAGCAGGAAGTAGCTCAAAGTACATCCCTTCTCCCTCTAACTTTCTTTCTCTCCCACCTAGTGTTGGGGGGTTGGAAGGAACAAGGGGTGGAAGCAAGGTAAAAGTATTAGGTATAAAAGTATTAAGATAAGTACAGCATATAATATAATAATAAAAGCCTCTTGCTACAGAGAAGATTAACTTTTTCATATCTGCATTAATTGTGAGGCCATGGAGAAATGCCTAACCATTCCTCAAGATCCCTCTAGTCAAGACAGATTTGAGGCACTTAGAATAGCCTAAGAATTTAGATTAAACTGTAGCCACAATGTCAGACCTCCCTCGGGCATTTAGACTGTTGACAACCAACATGAGTAAGTTTATAAACAATCCTCATAAAATGAGAAGTCCTAAAACAATATGGGGGAGGGGCCCTGGGAGTACTGGGAACAGATGTTAACATAATTCTTAGAAAATAGAACAAGGGAGGGGTTGGATAGTAAAGAAATCAGTACAACCAGAGTAAAAACAAATGTTAACATGGCCACAACAGAAATAATACCACCGAGATCGTGTATAACATTACAGTGAACTAGGTCTCATTCTAAGACATATGGCTCTCAATCTGCATACATTGCCATCGCTGTCTGCACCTCTGTCCCCATCTTCCCTATGTTCATTTCCACTTAGAGCTCCCACCCCATCTCATCACCATTCCCATTTCTATCCCCATCTCCCTCCATGGCTATCTCCACTCTCCCCATCATCATCTCCATCCTCATCTCCACCTTCATTCTCACCTCCCCTCAGCCCTGTTCCCATGGAACCATGAACAGGATGTGAGGTTACAGAGGAAACAACAGGCAAACCAGGCCAGAACCAATTCAATCCCCTTCCCCCTCAAAGTATAGGGGACAAATCCAAATATCTTTTTGAAAGAATAATGGAGAGCTGGGTTCAACATGCTGAGGGTAGGGAGACTGTGGCAGGGACAAGTCTGTAGAGATATGATTGACAGCTAGTGGTTCAAGAAATTTTTGGGAGAAAAGACAATTTCACAATAACATAGTGCTGTTTCCTGTGGAGTGTGCTGCCCCATGTTCTCAGGAAGTGTGTAGAAAAGAAAGATATGGTGTATTAATCTGATTAAGGTGTGAGGACTCCAAAGATGGAACACCCAGGTTTGATTCCTCTGCTTTCTTTTACTAGCTGTGTGACCCTAGCTTCTTCGGTCATTTAACTTAAAGAAATGTTTCTGCCATCTAGTCATTGGCACACAACTTTGATAATGCCTGGTCCTCCTGTTCCATTCCCAAGGCACCTAATTCTCCAGAACTTAACTCCTGAACACCTTCTAGGTTCTGTTCTCTTCCCCACTCCCGCCAAAAACTCATTTACACCCCCATTCAAAATAAATGGAAAGTTTAATTAAGTGCTTAAATACAGTTTCAGAACAATCTGTAGGCTAAATATGTGAAATATAGACAGGGCCAATGTGTCATTTGAAAAAAGAAGAAAATCTGGGGAATGTATTAAGAAAAAAGGTTTAAATCACAAAGCTCATAGCGCTGAAAGTCTAGAATAAACAGCCAGATCTGGCCACATCACAATTCAGCAGGTGGAAGCGTGGCTAGAATAACAGGAAACAAGGATTCAAGGACCAAGTTTGCTTTTGTGGGAACTATTACCTCACTCTATAAGACCAAAATTAATCTCCTCCAAGAGTGGGCCTCCCTGTAGGCCACCCTTCTTGACTGAGTACCAAGCTTCCAGGACATATACCTCTCATGAAGCACATGCCTAAACCATAGCAAACTAAAAAAGGAAAAATAAATTACTAAAAGACAGCAAAAAGTTATTTATTTTGTTCTTCACACCAGCTTATCTCATTTGTCCTCAGCATGATCAATATTATATATTATATTGTAATAATGCAATATTAGTACATTCAAATTAGAAGAGAAACAGATGTATAATGGGGCTTTCTTTGGGCCCACCAGCAGTTAAATAAAGACACAGAGTCTCAATATTTAAAGCTTAGACATTAGCTGGGCAGACTCTCAGCTAGCACATCTAACTTAACCTTGACTATTCTAACCCATGATCTGCCATGTGGCTAGTTCCTTACTTCTCTCTCAGTCCCAGTATATCTGTTCACTCCGGAGTCATGCTGACTAATCCCCCAGCTGGCTCTTCTCCCAGAGACCCTCTCTCTGTCCGGAAGTTCTGCCTTCCCCTTCTGCCCAGCCATTGATCATCAAATTTGTATTAAATCCAATCAAATACAATTCTAGGTTGCCTTAGGCAGGTAAGGGAAGATGTGTATTTACAAATATGAGGCCAGTGATGGGCCCTAGCTCTCTGATGATGCAGAGTTAACAGAGACACACCTTCACAGAGCGCACCCCAACACAGATGCTCTTGACCAGTTGCTTAGACTAAGTAGTGAGTCTGCCAATCATCCTTGCTCCAATGCCAAGCAGATGGGACCACTAAAGGATGAAAGGAAGAGAAGGTGAATCTCCCAGGGACCAGCTGGGACCATGCCTTGGCCAAAACAGACAGCTGAGGCAACTGTATCTAGAAGCCTTGGGGAGAGATGGAGATTTAGACAAGGGATTCCCTTGTGGCAGAAAATACCTAACTGTTCCCCTTGTTCTTCTGTCTCCTCTCATTGGCCAGGCCAGGCTGGAAGTCAGAGGGAACTAAGTGTAAGTATGGTGGTTCAGTGGGGTCAGCCTCCAAAGGCACAGAAAGTAGAAAAGAGAATGAATCCAGGGGTCAAGCAGTGAGCACAGGATACAATTTGACACATAGTACTGCACATGCTGCTGCTGCCAAAACACAGGCCATATGCTAAAGCATAGGCCATGCAGAATGGACGGCACCTTCCGCAGGCTGCATTTCTGCGTGCTTTTCCTGAAACAAGTACAGCAGCCCTACAGCTGCACTTGGGTGGCCAACACAGTACCTGAAAAGAATTTGTTTCTCCAATTTTCCAAAGAAATTAAGAAATTTCCATCATCCTCCCGAAGGCTGTGATGTCAGACTGTTTGAGTCTCAGCTAAGCTACTTCAAACATGTCACATAGTTCTGTAAACTTGAGCTATGGGGGTTCTGCCTTGCCGGGTTCAATATACAGTGCAGAAGCAAAGGCTGTGTCTATATGTCACGGATGTTCTGGTCACAAGACACAGCACCCCGCAGCTGAGAGACAAGCCAACGGGCCCTGCCAGATCGTGCCGACCTCATTGTGCAATGCCGGCTTTGAGGGATTTTGTTTTAAAACCTGAGTATTTGTACAGTTTGCATTCTTTCGGAGGTGATAGATTCTATCAGCTTTCAAGAGCTCTCATTTGCTTTATCTTTTTTGCTAAGAGAACCCAGGCTGCCTGGCTGGGAGGACCAAGAGGACTTGGCTTAGCTCAGCTGTACCTGTTGTTATTAAACATGGAGCAGAATTATTTTAAGTTCAGTTTTTACATTAAACATAATAATTTTGCTGTGTCTGGATTCCTGAGAGTCCTTTGGACACTGTAATATGTTTCATTGTTCTGATGCTCCACCACCCCTCAACCCTGAAATCCTTGCTCTGTACTGAGGGGGGTTTTGAGAGGGGGAAAGAAAGGGGTATTGGCAGTATGAAAAGAATGGGAAGGAAATGTCAACAAGATTCTGGCCCCCTGGGTGGGGGAAAAGAGACTAGATTTCTTGGGAAAGGATCTACTGAGTAGATTTAGGGATGTGAGGGATGCTTTTCCACTTCATTTGAAATCCACTAACTTAGGGAAGGCTGTAGATACAGTCTTTTCCCCTTTCTTCCCATAGTGCAGAGGTGTGCACCTTCTCTGAGTGTGCTGTGCATCTTTCTGTCACCCAGACAGCATGACACGGATATCACAGGTTCACACCACCAAGGGAGGCAGGAAACCTGAGAGGAAGAGATAGAAACTGTGCATAGTTGCTCCAACACTAAGGCACAGAATCTTGAGCTTCCCTTATTGAACAAGGTACTGAAGAAAGCTTGAGAATCTCAGGGAAGGATGATGTTCTCAAGTAAGGCACAGGAAGCACCTGAGCAATGCCTGTGAACCGGGCAGCTCAGCAAATGTCATTCCAACTCACTCTTCTGCCTACAAAAGACTCAAAATCTGCAGTCAGTGCTTGCGATCCTATGAATCCTGGCTTGCTCCAACAGAAAATTCAAATGAGTCCTACTACTGCATTGTGCAGAAGTCTTTGATTAAGGGACAAAGTGGGTATGTGACGATTGTCTCCAAATCCATGGAGAACACAGCACAGTTGATACAGGCGCAGTCGATACAGGGAGCTTCTTGCCTCTCAGTGTTCCTGACTGTCTTATTGCTGCCCCAAAACCCCCAGTTGAATGTTTGAGTTTGCTCTTTGTGCTGTAGGTTCTTTGAGCTTGGACAGATGAGCTAGTCCTCATCAGAGAATCATGGAGAACTGTGGTACAGACTTGGGATTCTGACATGACTTAATTGAGAGATGCTAAAACTCCATGATTTAGCCTATCCAACGTGGCTAAAAGTATCCCAGTATCCCTTGGACTATGTTTGAACTTGCGCAAAAACCAAACTATTTAACCAAGTTTCCTGATGGGAGAGAAGCATATCTTTCAAAAGCTCTCGTGCCCCCCTCCCCCGCCCCTTCCCAACTCTGTCACAGTTACCTCCTTCATACTACATGGCTGCCATCACAAGGACTGCACAACCTGGAAATTTAAGGAAGCTGTGAAGTTCAGTGTGCTTGTTAACCTTGCTTTCCAATGACTGCTCAAGTACACCACTTCAGAGGAAAATAATGAGCATGAAATTCAATTATTCAAATACCCGCTTAGCCATCTCAACCAGAATTGTGTCCCTAATCTTTTATTTTGAAGATAAAGTGAAAATCTAAAGCTACTCTCCTTATGATGGCATTTTATTCCCTTTGTAACTCAGCCAAGAGTATCCCCTTCCACCCAAGGCCCTAAACTTCAAAGTCAGCTCCCTCTTGGCTGCTGTCTGGATTCTGAATTTGAATTTATGTTGTCTCTACAGGAAGAGAGGTAGACCACACTTAACCCACCAACAAGACAAAGAAGCCTGGACCTGGGTACAGGAGGCTAAGTCTCACGGAGAAGAGCCGTCACTCACGTGCTTCAGGGCTATACTGAGCTGGCGGTCAGGAACATCACTAAGCGTGGCCTTTGTGAGGCTTCTCTTTAGCCTGTCTTGGACAACCTCTTATTTCACCAGGTCCACTGCCTGTGTATGGGAGCAGGTCTCATTGACTCGAGTGGATGGGGCAGCATCAAGCACGAGTCTTGTTCCTAGATGTTGTCATGATATAAACATGTCATGGACTCTACAGCACAACTCTCACACGTCGAGCTCACACCCTCAGGACCCAGGCTTCACTGTTCATAAACACAACACCTAAGGAAATAGTGCTTACCAATCTCTTTCCCTCTGCTTTCTTTTCGAATGTATATGCACTGTACAAAATGATGTTCTTCCTGTGGCATTTTCATACATAGATACCATACACCTTAATCATTTTCAACCTGCTACTTTTTCTTGCTTCCCTTCCTGAAAGTCCTCTTCCTCTTCTCACACAGTCTCCTTTCTAGTTTTTCACACACAAACACACACACGAACTTAGATTGTGAATATAAAGAAAACATGGGATATTTGTCTTTCTAAATCTGACTAATTTTGCTTAATGTGATCTCTAGTTTCATTCATTTTCCAATAAATGGCTTAATTTCATTCTCCTTTATGACTGATAAAGGTCCATCATGTGTGTTTGAATAAATGTGTGCTTGCATGCATACATGTATGCATGCATGTATATACATGTATGTAAGTGTATATTCATGCATCACATTCTCTTAATCTGTTCATTTGCTGATGGGCAACTAAACTGATTCCATAACTTTGCTATTGTTTCACCCTTTGCCTATTACCTCTCATTTCCTCTTATCCATGTGAGGGGCACATACAACACAGAGCTACCATGGACCTAAAGTACAATTTGGGGCTTTCCAGAATCATTCAGTATCTTTCTGTGAGAGGAAAACATTGGAAGTATGGCAATTACTAACACACATTTCCAAATGATAAGAGTTTCAAGAATCACAGACAGAGTTTACAACTCTTCCAGTGATGAAGATGGACCTGCTGCAGCTGATGAAAGAAAGGGGTGGGTCGTCCTCCCTCCTTGCCAGACATGTTCACCTGTCAAAGTCCTTCCCATCTTCCAAGGTTCATCTCTGACCTCCCAGGATGTTGTTTTTACCATCTCAAGGGTAGTTAGATCGGTCAGTGCAAACTACTGCATGTCTGCTGTGGCAAGATACCTTCCACTTTGAGCGGACATAGAAAGTCACGATGTCATAGAAGCCGCATCACCAAGAACCAGATGACAAGCAGGATAAACGGGCAAAATCTTTTAATTTGTTTTCAATATCATAGGTGGTGATGTGTGTCTGGAACAGGAAGAAGCTGCGCGTGGGATGGTGAGAGAGTGGACTCTATGAACCGCAGACTGAGAAAGCCAGCTGTGCTGAGACTTTAGACAAGGTCTTCTGGGACATGGTAAGAGCAGGTGAACTTGGCACATTTGAGGAGCATGCACAAGGTCTTAGAGGTGGTACCTTCTGAGCTAAAGTAAAGGATACAGGAAGCAAGTGGCTGCAGAGGGCCTTCACAAGCTCCTTTTTGGTTCTTTCTCTCTGGCAGCTGCACAAGCATCTTGAAAATCCCTGATCCCCTCATAAAGTCTCGGTATGCATTTATGTGTTTTCTCCCTCCAAATTTATACATTGAGTCCCTGGCCCTAATGTGACAATGCTTGGAAATGGGGCCTTGGGGTGGTAATTAGTGTTAGGTGTGTCATGACAATGCACCTGCCCTTGTGGAATAGGTGAGCTAAGAGACACCAGAGAATTTTTGTTCATTCTCTTCCCACCATGTAAGGACACTGAAAAAGAGCAGTGCCTATTAGTCATGAGAAGCCTCAGAATAAAACTTACTTGCTGATACCCTGGTCATTCGCTCTACAGCTCCCACAGGGCTGGGAAGTAAATAGTGGTCTGGAGCCCAGCTCCCCACCACTGGAGCCTAGCTCCCCACTCTGGAGCCCAGCTCCCCACCACTGGAACCCAGCTCCCCACCACTGGAGCCCAACTCCCCACCACTGGAGCCCAGCTCCCCACCACTGGAGCCCAGCTCCCCACCACTGGAGCCTAGCTCCCCACTCTGGAGCCCAGCTCCCCACCACTGGAGCCCAGCTCCCTACTACTGGAGCCCAGGTCCCACCACTGGAGCCCAGCTCCCCACTCTGAAGCCCAGCTCCCCACCACTGGAGCCCAGCTCCCACCACTGGAGCCCAGCTCCCACCACTGGAGCCCAGCTCCCCACTCTGGAGC
>CAJQZJ010032004.1:4164105-4179727 GCA_907164525.1 Lophiomys imhausi | reverse complement strand
CTGGAGCCCAGCTCCCACCACTGGAGCCCAGCTCCCCACTCTGGAGCCCAGCTCCCACCACTGGAGCCCAGCTCCCCACTCTGGAGCCCAGCTCCCACCACTGGAGCCCAGCTCCCCACTACTGGAGCCCAGGTCCCCACTCTGGAGCCCAGTTCCCCACCACTGGAGCCCAGCTCCCCACTCTGGAGCCCAGCTCTCCACCCCTCAGCCCCAGTCTGTGGTGACATGCTACAGTAACCCAAGCCAACTGACAGCTTGCTAAGTCTGACCTCAGAAGAGGAGCCGCAGATAGCCCTTGAATGGAATAGTGATACAGCGAGGAGATATGCTTCTGCCCCTCAGCCTTCGGGGGCTCATGTAAGCCCGGGTAGGCAGGACCTCTAGATCCTCTCTCAAAGTTTAACCAAGTATTTTCAGAAATCTTTATAATCCTGCAGTAGTCCAAAAGATTCCATTCCATGCTCTTCCACCCTATGCTCCTGTGATGCTTGGCATTCTCCCCACAGTGAAGATATCAAGGGCAATCTGGGAGCAGCAGTCACCTTCTAGTGCCTTGGCTAAAAATACTTGATGCCTACATAGAGCTGTGGTCTTCACAACTTCCTCCAAGTCACATGCCCAGACCAGGGGAAAAACATTTCCTCCATTTGGGGACTTTCTACCTGGACTCCAAAGAAATAGTCCCCCTGCCTTGGTGCTCACTGTATCTTCTAAGGAAATGGACTCTATAGCTTTCCTTTGCAGTCCTATTTCTACAGAGCTTATGCATAGCCCAAGATTTGTCTCAAGTGAGCAGATACCTATGGTCATCCACCCATCCCTACCATCACTCATGTCTTCTATGGCCATGTCATAAGGTCACAGCATAACTTGAATTAATGACCTAACGCATCTGAGTCTTGGACTCTCTTCATACTTACCATGAAGTATAGAAGATTTCATTCATTTATCTATCTATGTATCTATTATTTATTTGTTTGTTTGTTTATTTATTTATTTGGTGTTTATGGGAAATGTCACATGAAAGATGAGGAGAAAAGTAACTCTGTCCCTGGCAGAAAAAGACATGGGTAGGAGTGTATGTGTGTGCATGTGTGTATGAGTATGAATGTGCATATGTGCGTGTGTGTGTGTGTGTGTGTGTGTGTGTGTGTGTGTGTGTGTACCTCAGTTCTCCATGGTTGGAATCAAGATCTATGTCCTCAGTGCACTGCTGCCAGTAGACGCTTGACTCGCACCCCTACGCGTGACATCTGTTTGTTCAAATGTCACACAATTCATGTTCTGTGTGGGATCGTGGCAGTGCTGTGACACTGAGCAGCTGAGGACTCCGAAGCTTGGCAGACGCCCCGGCGTGCTGCGCTGTGGCAGGAGGCCAGGGTACTGCAGGGTTGGAACTCCATCCACATGCACACGCAAGGTCTATACACAGACCAGGTAAGAGAGACAGTGATCCATGGCTGCCTTGTTCCTCTTATGTAATCCTGCCCCCCCCATGGACACAATCTTGTTCTGGGGTCTTGATTTCTTTCATGTGGTTCTTTGTGCTAAGAAGATTAAATCAGTTCCAATAGGTACTGGTTTAATGGAGATGATAAACTTTTATTGAACTTGAGCACATTAAAATGAAATGTAAGCATAGGTGATTTTGGCGTTCACCGGGGTCTCTTCCAATCTGAATAAAGCCAGCTTGCCTTCTCTGGAAAATAACATCTCCAAGCCAGGCTCACTTTATGTGCTTAATTAAAATCTATTTTTGTGGTATAAAAAGAAGCAGAGCAATGTAACAGTCCTTCGCTTCTTTGCTTTCTGCTCTGAAGGCCGGCAAGTGCCCTCTCCCAAACAGATGCTCTCCTTCCTGCAAAGCGCAGGTACCTGGTTGTTTTACAGCAGCACGTCTACTAATCTGCGATCTGTTTTGTCTGTGAATGGGATTATCATGGTGGTTTATTGAATAAGAGCCAAAAACGATATTAAGTAAACTGTTTATGTAAAGCCACCAGGCTGCAAACTCCAAACTTAGGCTCCTTGCAGGTTTTAATCAAAATAAACTTTATTATAGGTTCAACTGGACAGTTAAACCTTCCAGGGTCTGTTCAACTTGCTGAATGTATAAAACATGAGACCACAGCTCTCCACAGAAATCATGAAACTGTAAATATCATGGTTAACCTCGGAAGGGTGCCTTTCTCTGCAGCTCTCTGGAGCTCTCTTGCTGACTTTCGGTCAGGCCGGATGTCAGCCAGGCTCCTGGGCCAGGCGCCTGTCATTGTCTCTGCCAGTCCTGTGAGTCAAGAGGGGAGGCTTGGCGCTCCAGCACAGCAGGGGGTAGCCATGGAGCCTGCCACTAACCCTGAGCCTGGTTCTTTGGAACAACATCTTTATGTCTCTGGGGGCTGGCAGGGATACACCCGGACTCTTTGACCCATATAGTGGTCCCCATTTCCAAAGGGTCCAAGTGGTTTTTTATTAATGTCTGCTCTTGCCCTTGGTGAAGCTTAAATTCTATTCCGTGGCCAAAACATTTCACAAGCAGTCTTTGATCTGCTTGAAAACAGACAAGAGACCAAAGGAATAGAAAGTCAATCCGGGAAGCTGAACATGAATACATTGTTTTGTCTCCTCATGGGTTTTGTAGCAGAAGGCCAGAGAGTTCCAGTCTGCATTCACTGTATTCAGGGAAGTGATGGGAAAGGCCTCTTCTCCAGGACTCAGTACCCAAGAGAAGGCTAGGTCTTCCCAATTCATTTCCGTATCATTCTCTTCTGTGGTTCTGTCCTTTTGACACTTTACCAACCCTCTCCTCACCTCATTGGTATTCATTCACCCATTCATTCATTTGTTCGTTCATTCGTTCATTCATCAAAAGCCACTCTAGGTTCCAGGTAGTTGTAATATTCTGCATGTGGCTCGAAAAGGAACTATGCCTGGTAGGATGAGAGGGCCTCTTCTGGCGCTGCTTTCCAGCTCTTCCTGCTCCTGGACCTCCAGATGCTAGAGACTCTGCAAACTCAGCTGAGGTCCTCATCTTCCTCTGTCTCCTTCCCCTGAGCAATGCCCTCCAGTCTTTGATCTCTGAACACTTTTAGTTTGATGACTCCATTTTTCTGTCTTTAACCCTGACTAGAAAGTATCAGAGATCACACAGAACTGGGACCAATTCCTCTTCTCACCAGCTGGAGTCCCAAAGACCAAACTCCTACTAGTGCCCCAAGGCTCCTCCTATAAGGAAATGCAGCACTAGAAAAGAACACAGTAAACTCAAAAGTAACAGAACAATGAAACATTATGTGTAGAGTGAACCCCAATTATATATAAAAATTTTAAAGGCTTTAATAGAGAAGATGAATGAGATCAAAGCTGGTAATTTGAAAGGATCAATGAACTTGTTGTGGCTCCTGCCAGACTCATAATGGAAGAGGTGAGGGATTCCCAAATTAATGACATTGGGAATGAGAGATGACTCAAGTGAGACACCACAAAATGAGGCATCACTAAAAACTATACAGACACAAAAAGGATGTCAAAGGGCTGTTATGAATGAATTTATGATAATTTAGACATCTTAGAAGAAAAGGGGAGATTCCTCAGGAGACATATGACCAAGAGGCATTCAAGAAAAAGTAGATAACCTGAATACATAATCCCTTGTCTACCTTAGAAAACTGGAAAGTGACTTCATAGGTAAAACCTTCTACTAAAGCAAACATCAGCCCTGAACCTACTGAAATCTTACAAATACAAATAAGAAATTAAATCAGTTTGGACAAATTTGTGTGTGTGTGTGTGTGTGTGTGTGTGTGTGTGTGTGTGTGTTTTCTATGTACATCCATGTGTGTAGTTAGGTGTCATCCTCAAAAATGCTACACATCCACCTTGTTTGACACAGAGTCTCTCATTAACCTGAATTGACCACTTCAGCTCCATTGGTTGGCCATGGATTATCAGGACACACTTGTCTTTCACTTGCCCAGCAAAGAGATTACAAGTGGGACTACACCTGGCATATTTACATGGATTCTGGGAATCAAACTCAGTCAGGTCTTCGTGCTTTGCAGGCAAGCACTGGAAACTGGAGCCCAAGTTTGGACAAATTCCTAAAGACAATTGAATGTATTCTATGAACCAAGCATTTCTTAGACACCAAACCTAGACAAAGATATTACAAGAAAATCATACAGATGAAAAGTTTCTAAGCAAAAGTGTTCATCTATTTGGTTCTTTTTCATTTTCCATGTCTCAACTTAAGGATCACCTCATCTTCACATATATGAGCTCCAAATTCTTTATCTCTCAGCTGGGTGTTGCAGCTCTCCGTTGTAACCTCCACTCCCAGAAACATGTAAGATGAAAATCTTGAGTTCAAGATCAGCCTGAGTTGTATACTAACACACTGTCTAAAAAAAGGAGGAAGAAGAGGGAGAGGAGGAAGGGGTGGGGGAGGGAGAAGAAGAGGATACTTCTCTGTATCTGTTATAACTGTTTATCACCATCACAGCACTTGCAAGGATGGAGATGCTGAATGCAGAGAACTGGGTCTACAATCATACAGGAGAATAGGGGTCTCTGATGTTGACAGGTCTTTGAAGGATCAGATTTGCTCTAGATACATTCTAAGAATTGTGTCATTTAAGACAAGATTACCTTAAAATCCTACTTCACTATTTATAGAATTAGGATGTCAGAGGCTGCTGTGAGACCTAATGTCATTTGGAAGTTGAAACTTTGGGAGTTAATTGGCTCCTCCCTCACAGCTGGGATTGATGTTCTGTTCGTATGGGATGTGGCCCCAGGGAGCTCCTCGGTCTCTTACATTGCACAGGGAAACAGCAGAAATACAGCCATCTATAGACCAGAAGTGGGCAGTTGCCATACCGACCAAGGGTCGCTGACTTGATCTTGGACTCCCAGCCTTCTAATCTGGGAGAGTGTTTGTTTAACCACCCAGACTGGACATTTTTGTTATGGAAACTCAAATTAGTTAAGACAACATGTATGTGAAATCATGAGAAATTTGAATAATTTAGGAGTATAGCAGGAGGAAATGGAAGTCAAAACTGAAGATGCACATTAGCATCAATATGTTCTGGAACTTTGAGTCTGTAGACCACAGGAAACCAAAAGGGAACTAGAAGGAAAGGTATTATGGGGAACCAGGTGGGGGTATCCTACAATTTACAAGAATAACTCTAGTAACTTATAAAAGGGAATGAACATGAAGAAGGTTGGGCCCCAAGGAGAGAGTTAGAATTTTTCCCAGTCATCTTAGACTCCATGAGCCATTGAAAGAGAAGACTTAAATGCTGACTAGCACCCTAGACCCTTGTCACCTCCACCCACTGCCAGGGTTGAGGATGCAAATGAGAACCAGAGGAGCTCTTCACCAAAGGGAAGAGGACAAATCAAAATAGCAGATTAGGAAAACATTTGAAGGGTCATGAACTTTTGATATAATTTTTCATACCCAGAGGTTACTGATGAGAACCATGGAGAACTTCAGTCCTCTGATTAAGGAGGAGTAGAAAGGGGTGAGATGTTTAAAATCCCCAAGGCTACCAAGACACAAAACAAGAGAATTGGCAGCAAGGCCCAGAGTAGTCAAGACCAGCAGAGAGCATGCGGATAAACTGGTTACCAAAGACTTAGCACTGGAGCTCAGTCATTGTGGGGTTGAAGGTTGAGACAGGCTTTCTTAGCAACTCTGTTAAACAGAGTTGTTCCATAGTGACAGATTAGACAGGGAACTAACTGGCCAACCTGGGAGTGGAGCAAACTGGACATTATGGAGGGGCAGAGTAAACTAAGGAAGTGACGAAACCCTGGTGACAAATAAATAAAAACAAGCTGTTGCTGACATTGACTCCCAGTGGGCCCGCTGGGAAGGCTGAAGCTCTGTAAATCTGTAAGTCTCTGTGTGAACTACTTCCCCCTCAGGAGTTTCCCTGTCCTTCACGCTTCAGCCGCCATTACTATTTCTGACTAGCCACCATCCGGAAGAGCCGTGCACCTAGCTGTGCAAGAAAACTCGCAGGTGAAGCTTGATTAAAAACGCTGCTGGCTGGGACTGATTTAGTAGATCTGGAAGAGAGTCCGACATGTGAATTTTAAATAAGTTCTTCAGGTTTTATTGATGTGCTGCCAAGCTTGAGAATCACTAATACAGATCACCGCCTTGTCCAAACAGAGAGATTTTGTACAGGCACAGAAAACTAAGTGTTTGAAAATATCGTCTGTTTTTTTTTTTTTTTCATCACAATAGATCTGTGAGAAGAAACACGATCCCTAATGCCTATCTTGCCTGTATAATTTTAAAAACATGTAGTGCTGTTATCTAAGTGAAAGATCATGACAAACGGCTATATGAAAGTCACTGAAGAATTCTTCTCAGTTTCCTCTAACTCTTCAAACTGGGTAAGATGATCTTCAAGAGAAAGCTTTGATTGTAAGACTTGGAGGGGATAGGAAGGGCTTGGAGGAAAGTACCATGTCCAGAGCTCTGCTCTAGAGACCAGGGGGTGGGGATGTCCCTGGGAAAGAGATGTTGCCATGTTGAAGTTAGTGGCTCTTCAGGGAGGCAAGGGTAGGTAAGTTTCCCAAGCCTGGTGAGGGGGACAGAAATGCAACCCCTGCAGGAGCTCAACATATTTTCTGTGTTGAGGACTGTAGAAGGCCTAAGTTTGGGTGACAGAGAGGAGAAAAGAGGCTTCATTGGCAGAGTGCAAGCCTTCAACTGGGAAGGGGTGGTAGTCACCACACAGAAGTGACCCTGTGGCACAGCTATTTTATACCCTATAGACAACAGGAATTGCTTTCTCTTGGTTCTGGAAGCTAAATTCAAGATTAAGGTGCAGGTAGGTACCCCATCTGCAGAGGCCCTGTCTGCTGATCCTGAGAAAGCACGTTTTTGCTGTATTGTCTCATGATGGAAGAGATAAAGTAAGTAGCCAAGAGCTGTGTTGAATCCTGTCCAAAAGGACTGCCTAAAAGAGCACTGGGCTCTGACACGGAAAATTCTTTACAGAGAGGACAGCCAGTATTCTAACAGATCTTCATAGTGTAGCACCCCAAAAAGAGGACAAGAGAGCCCAATCTCCTCAGTCTCCAGAGAGCCACAAAGCACCAGGCAGCTTTGATCCTCATCTGAACTGGAAGGAACAGAGCCATGATGCTACTCCATCGGGGAAGGAAGATATTTCAGTAATCCTTTGTTTTAAAAACATTATTTTAATTTTAATCATGTGTATTTGGGCATGTACACATGCATATAGGCACCCTCAAAGACCAAAAGAGGGAGTCAGAAATCCCTGCAGCTGGCGTTACAGGCAGCTGTGAACTACCCAGTATGTCAGTACTGGGAAGGTAACTAGGGTCCTCTGGAAGAGAAGTAAGGACTCTTAACCATGAATTCATCTTCCCAGACCGTCCAATAATTCTCTTCTCTTCTCTTCTCTTCTCTTTCTTCTCTTCTCTTCTCTTCTCTTCCCTTCTCTTCCCATATTTCAGCCCTGGAAAGGCATGAGGTAAAGTTATTGCAATGATGGGCAGATATATACAGTGGTTAATCTTCACTGTCAACGTGATTGGATCTAGATTCAACTAAGAGACATACCTTTTTTTTTTTAAAATCAGGTCTGTGAGTGTATTGAGGGTGAAAAACCCTTCCCCAGAGTAGGGACACCTCCTAACAGTGACCCACTTTTAAAGAGGCCCCAGGAAAAGCATTGCATTGCTGTGTGCTTGCTGCCTTTTGCGTCTTGCTAGTGAGACACAAATGACTACCAGAAGAAAGAAGTGTTTTATACACATAGATCCCTAGAAACAAAAGGCCAGGCTTGCTGGGCAAGGCCAGATGGGGAAGCAACATGGTACACTGGGAGGCATCAGGAGAAGACAAATGTGGAGGATAGCCTGCAGAGTGATTTCCTTGGAGGGAGGGAGAAGGTAAGGTAAACAGAGTTTGACTCATTGTGGTGGGCTCTAGAGCACTGTCCCTGATTGGCTGCTTCCCAAGTCTCAAGTTGATGAAAATGAAGGATGCTGATCCTGACTGTGGGGTCATTAGGGAGAAAGTGGCCAGGGTTTGCATAGGAAAAGGATGCTGTAGAGCAGATAAGTCCTGGGCTAGGTCCAGGTATTAGCTAGGCTAAGGAAGAATTGTTTGTTGTTCAGAGTCAGAGACAGAAGAAAGAGAAAGATGTGGTTAATGTAAGCTTTAAAGCTATACAGTAGTGTCCAACACAGAAAAGAAACCCAGGCAGCCAAGAGACAAGAAAATACTGGATTTCTCAGTGGACAGACAGTTGTGAGAACTTTTAGAAAGAAACCTGGGCCATGTGATGACAGCAAGAAGCATTAAGAAGAACAAGGCATTGTTTAAGAAAGTGTCTGGGATTGGGAATGAAGCCTCACTGAGTGTGAGAATGAATTTGGTTACCCCTAAGACACTCTGAGTGACCTCAATCCCAGACATGAAAACACATGAATAGTATACCGGTGAATGAATATGTAAATAAAAGGTGGTATAGACACACACTTGAATATCATTCAGCCTTTAAAAAAGAAGTCCTGACATTTACCACAATTGGTACATCGGTTATTATATGAAGTGAAATAAACTACACACAGAAGAACTGCCACATGGTCTTGCTTACATGTGGAATTTAGAGACAGAAACAGGAACTCAATGCACAATTGGCTTTCCATAATCGAGGGAGCCATCCACCCAGGTTTGTGTCAGCAGATTCAACTAAACCACATATTGAGAATATTAACACAAACCTTTATTGAAGTGTTATGATCACAATTGGACATTTTTATTTAGTCTCCAAACAATACAGTACAACAACATATATAATTTTTACGTTATGTTAGGCACTAGTCATATAGGAATTATTTAAAGTGCACAGAAGAGGTTGGGTGTGGTGGTACATGTAATCCTGGCGCTTGGGAGGTGAAGGCAAGAGGATTAAAATCAAGGTCTGCCTGGGTTAGACCTTGTCCCAAAACAAACAAACAGAATACCAAAACCCTATACAGAAGGGTGCTCATAGGTTATAAGTCAACACTGTTCTATAGAAGGAATTGAGCCTCTGTAGATTTGGGTATCTATAGGGGCCCTGGCATGAAACGCTATAGTGGAGGTTGACTTTTCAGAGACACGTGATAAAACCAAGGTTGCCAGAAGCAGGAATGGTGGAGGAAATGGGAAGATAGTGGTGAAGGGTGCAAAGTAGAAGACACATAGGCTGAAGAGTCCAGGGAGCAGTATGTAGTTTGAGAACTACTGTGGTGTCAAGGACTTTGACAAAACAAGTAGGTTGCAGGTACTTGTCACAAAAGTGAAAATTGACTGAGTGAGGTGTTAAATATGTGAATTTGCTTCACGATGAGACCTTATTCCTATACATATCTAATAAAATCCCATTGTAAACCTCAGATACGCCCACCGTAATTTACTGCATAAAAAGGAACCATGTCTGATAGTGCTAACCGCTGATCCTGGACACTAAAACAAAAGATAGTTGAGCAGTGTGACTCCGAGAAGGGAGACTAGGAGAAGGGTTGTTTTGTTTTCTTAAATTTGTTTCTGTTTTAGTGGACAAGTGGTAGGCATAAAAGAGAAAGTGGGACAGAAATAGAGAGTTGTAAGTGCTTGGGCTGAGTTCCTCGGGGACTCCACCAGTTTTGGTTACTTATAATCTTAACTCAGGTTGCCAAGGACTTGCCTCGAGATATGTGCTGATCCAACCTTGTTTTGCAGCCACTTGTGTGCACTGAAATCACCTGGTTGCTTCCAGGTGCAATGACACCAGACAGAGGGAGGTAGGCTCCCTGGGGACTTTTTATCAGGGCATGGTACTCATTGTAATTGTCTGATTTTCTACAATTGCATACAGAAGACTCAATAGAGAAGACAAAGCAGGTGGCTTTCCTTCTAATGTGAGAAGGCTTACCATGTGCTTATCCATTTGCTCCATTTTGAGAATATGTTCTTGAGGTCAAGTGCTCCATAAACACATACAACATAAAAGCCAATCGATAATGTGTTTAGAGCACTGTGAGGAGTCAGCCAAGCCATCCTGATTTAATTAATGGAACCCTCTCCAAGGACTCATAGGCTAGCAAATTAACTTCTTAGATGGCAGGGACCTACTACATATCCTCAGGGCCAACTGGGATTGCTATGTACATCCTACCAGAAGAGATCCATCCTATGGTGACTCTTTTAAAAACTTCAGAACCATCAGATATGACAGCTTTTATGACAGCACTTGGGAGGCAGAGGCAGGAGTGTTGTATAAGTTGAAACCCAGCCTGGGTGACATAGGGAGGCAGTCTCAGACAGACAACATCACTTCTCGACAGGTACATTGACTCAGCTGCTTATAGGCAAGAAATGTTGGCAGTGTAGTCTGCCAACTATTCTACAAAGATTTATCATCTGTTTCAAGAAGAAACCCCAACAAGCCTGAGGACCAAAACAGGAGAATTTCCCTTTGGAATGTTATTTCCAAGTTTACCAAGTATTTGCTAGTGTCACTTCACCTAAATCTCTGTCATTGTATGCACGATTCCCATGATGATCTTTTCTAAGAGAGTGAAGCTTCTGAGACCTTGTGTGACTAGATAGGACACAGGCACTTGAAAAGACCAGGTGTCACAAGGCACAGCCGAGATTCCAGGACTGACTAGGAGGCCATACCAAGCTAGATGTGAAAAACAAAGCCAAGCAGATCTGGGGGCTTATTTCCTGGTACAAGTCCTTAAAAATACAAGACTAGAGCCTGGTGCTCAGGAGAACTTACAAGGAAGTGGAAAGCTGCCAGAGAGGAAGCGTGTGGAGAGCCAGGGCAGGCCATCCATTTGCTTTATCTGCTGTTAGTAAAGAGGACTAGCTTGAACGAATCTCCAGTGAGCCCTGGCCTGTCTGGCAGGGTGATGAGAAGGGAGAGGCATGGTTTCCTGTGCCTTCAGGCTCTGAGCTCAGTACTCAAAACCGGAGAGTCAGATTTGGGTATCCAATGAGGTTCTGGAATGAAACCCCATGGATACTGAAGGATGACTCTTCAGAGGTAGTCCAAAGAAGGAAGAGGTTACTGCTCTCCCTGCTGGTGCTTCCCCAGCACTGCTGCTGGCTTGTCCTGCTGCCGTGTTTCCTGGTTTGCTTGTTTGTTTTGTATGGTGTTGATGGTTTGCTGGACTTCTGAATATTGTGACTACTGAGATTGGTATTGCCCTAAAGAACCCAATGACCCTAATCAGCAGGAATTAGTTCAATAAACCTACATTCTATTCCCCTTTAGCCTTCTTTCTCTCCCATTTAGTGTTGGGGAGTTGGAAGGAACAAGGGTTGGAGGTATTAAGTATAGTAAAATTAATTAGAATGTATAATAAAATAGAAATAAAAAGCCACTTGCTACACTCCCCAATTTCTTTCTTTCTTTTTTGAACAACTTAATTAAACATCTTACTTTACAACCTGATTAAAACAAGGCTGCTAGAGGCAGGGAGACCAAAGGAATGGGGAGACTATGGTCAGAAAGCCAATGAGAAGAGGAGAGAGGAAAGAAAGGAAAATGCACATGTACACAGGAGGGGGAAGTAACAGGAAAACACACACATGTGCATACATCTGTATGATCATACATCTACACATATATATCCACAATCTTATGTGTATATAAATATATTAAAATGATACATTCATGCATTAATAAATGTGTCTATTCACACGGGAGCACACATGCATGCATCTTTCCTATACATGTGTATATGCCTATATGCATGTGGGCAACATATACACACATTCACATGTGCACATATACCCAGTACACACTTTCATGTACAAGTTTACAGCTTAGCAAGCCCTTATATGTCACCATGGACCCTACTGCCTGCTGTCTCCCATTGATTAAGACTGTGTTCTGCCACAGCCGATGATGAACAGAGAATTAATTGAAGGAGTATTACTTTCCCTGCCATAGTAAACCCAAGACAATGTACGCCATATTGTCTGCCCCACATCCTTGATTTTTTTATATAAAGAAGAGAACAAGAAATATCATTTGGTGCTTCTGTCTCAAGAAATTAACACCCCAGATAGGAAAGAGTATAATAGAAAGTATAGCACAAGGACTCAAGTCCATACCATAGACAAAGAGAAGGTCCACTCATTTAGGATATGACCAATCCAGAGGTATGTGAGAGAGGTGGAGCTTATGCAATTCTCTATCTCATGCCAACAGGCACACATGCTGTCTATCCAACATAAAGCATATCCCAAGAAAGGCCAAGAGCTGCCGAGGTGGCCAATCTCCCACGCCGCAGGCGCCTCCCTGAAGCTTTGGGGAGAGTGCTCCCATCTCAGGAGCCAGAGTATCAACAGCATAAAAGAAATAAATAAAAAAAATTTTAAAACACTGTAAATTGGAAGGAACTTTCCCTCCTGGAGAAAAATAACCATGACAGAGTTTGGCACAGAACCGAATATTCAGAGCCTAATCGTCTGCAGGCAGTTTAGGAACCGGCCTGGGCCGAGGACTTTCAGAAAATGAACAAGGAGACTCTGGTCCATGGAGTTCCTAGTGCCCTGTCCCCATGTGCCCTGACTAGTCATCTTAGTAGGTATAGGGTCAGCAATAAGAAGGGACCCGATGAAGGTCATTCGCTTGTGTTGTTTACACTGCTAATCTTATCACTACTTGGAAAGCTAATGGTATTATTTCTGCTTTAACTATGATAAATGTCCAGTTGAAGCAGGACTGCGGCACTTTGGAGACCAATACAACAAATCCCAAACTTTTTGATGTGGGAAATATTCATATGTCAAACTTGCTATTTTGTCCAAAATCCTCTCCTTGGTGATGATAAGTGGTCCTTCCAGCCCCTTAATCCTCTCACTATGTACAATCAGCATCCCTCAGAATCCCTCCATGAATTGGAGCTTGCAGTCCAGACCTGCAAGGCTGCTCTTGAGCTCATTGAAGTTGAGACCCTCTATCCTCTGTATCTGCTGTCTTTAGGAACAATGTTGGTAAAATGAAATTCAAGGCAATGACCCAGAACCCAGTTGCTAGCTGCAATCCAAAGACATTTGTTCCTGCTTGAGACTTACAGGCACACTTGGTGTCTTAACAACTTGCATGATTAATACAGTTTATCAAACTATCATGTGTATACAAGTCATCTGAGACTCTTGTTAAAACAGATTCTGTTTGAAAATGTTGGGGTGGACTCTGAGATGCTACACAAACATTACTACAATATTTTCTCAGGTCTAAGCCATGCTTTCTATAGCAAGACTCAAGGGAATGGCCAGATCAAGACACAGTTCATTATACCTATCGCATATTCACCTTCAGGAGCTTCCTCAGCTTCAGAGGGCAGCTTTTTTTCCTATAATCCTCAGCATCACAATCTCTTTTCTCTGAAAGTTTTCTGAACTAAGGCTATGTACAATTTCCTCCAAATTGAAACAATCTATCCTGGAGTGAATTTTCTTAAGATTCAGAAAGATTTAAGTACTTAAGACTCAAGAAGTATACAACTTAAAAGTCTCAGGAAGTTCCTGAAACAGACTAGATGCACAAGAATCTGCTCTTCTTAAGGTTATATAAGCAGTAAGGACTGCTGTAAGGAGACCTTCCCACCTGCCTAGCTACCAGGAAATCATGCAGATAGTTCCAGGGTTCCAGCTTTCATGAGTCCTCACCTATGCTGGGATGGGCTTTCAGTAACACAACTGCCTTTGAGTCATTCATGCTCCTACATAAGTAACTCCAGTAAGCTTAGTGGTTCCCAAAGTTGGACTTCAGTGGTATCACAGCAATAAGCCTCATGATTTTTTTCTCCAAGTAATTGTTCATATTACTACTCTCCCTTTCTAGAATTTTCGTTCTGGCCCATTCTAACTATAGAACTTCAACTTAACCTATTAAGGTCTACCTCAAAAACAAAAACAAAAACAGAAAGCCACACGGTGACCTGATCCCACCTGGATGAAGCTTGACAGTTGTCACCTCCCACCAGTCTATCATCAGTATTGGATGAGGAAACCATACAGTGGCAGAAGGAACCCATCTCCAGTCTCTTTATTGGGTCACTATACTTCTCTAGTGATGTAAAACCAATACAACACAAGGGCTAAGAATGCAGTGAAGTCCACGGAGGCTAAAGCATCTTCAGGGATTCCAGGATGGTCACTGGGGGTGAGTGAAGGTGAGATGGACAGGAGGAAAGTTTAAAACTACACACAAGCACCTACACTCTAGGGAATATCTTACAGAAGAAGTTGCTCTGTTAGCAGCTGGGAATAATCCCTCCCACCACACAACACTGCTGTCTCATGCTTCAGCTGACACGAATCCACAGAAGAATATCCGCTGGGTATTAGGCCTCCTGTTCTTAAACTTAGGACAGCTGGACACATAGGGAAAGATCATGTTACATATGTTATTACAGGTCCCACATAGTCAGGTTACTCTGATTATGTACTGTAAATATTTAGTAGCTAAAAGTCATGTCTACACTGACCATGTTCAACCTTTGTTCCTGTTATTCCCCTAATTCACGAAGCACAGTAACTATGTGCATAGTTTTTGAATATTGTTGGGTATTTAAAATAATCTAGAGATGATTTAAAGTCTGCCAGAGCATGGGTACAGGATATATGCAAGTACTATGCTATTTAAAAACAAAAGACTTAAGCATCTGAGAATATTGGTGTCAATGTAGGAAGAGCCGTACTTAAAAACAATTGCAGGTAGAGATGACTCTGCTGTCAAGCCTGAGTTATATAGCACAGGAGGGGGAAGGAGAAGGGAACCACCTAGATATTTCTCTGCCTATAACTTTCTTTGTAGGAAAAAGTGCAAACTGGTCAGAACTTCGACATTTGGGGCCATCGTTGCTGGTTAGGTGGTTCACTGAATTTTAAGTGTAGTTCGGGACTCACTGACTCCTTGGCACATTTACCCTCCTTTCCTTTGGCAGTTTCTCCTCCCAGGATCTGTCATAAGTCTCAGATCAGAGCATCTTAAATTGAAGAAAAAAACCTCACTTCTGGGCAGAAGTGGGCTGTGTATTTGTAGCAGGTGGGAGAGTCAGAGGCAGATGGTCTCCAACAGAAGTTTTTTGGTTTGGTCTTGTTTTTATAGCCATTGATAAAGCAAACAATGACAAAATGACACAGGTACTCAATCCAGCCACTAAATCCCACCCACTTGTTTTAAGGACCCCAATGACTAGCCCCTCTTCTAGCTTTATCATGATCCTCACATGCAGTCCTTGCTTTCAACATTTTACTTTGGTATTGTTCCCAAATCAGGAAAATTAAAATTGTCAACCACTCCTTAAAAGAAACTTTCTTAGAGTTTTCTGAACTCAAGTTGCCAGCCATGACCAGGAAAGATTCTCAGTATGTGTTCTTTTTGTGGTGAGGGGGAATGGACTGTTAAGGTGTCTAGATCATAGTACAAAGGCCTTCACTCAGTGGCATAGGTATCAATTAATAGCCATTCCTAAAACAAAATGGAAAAGAATCAAGATGAGAGCTCAGGGAGAGGCATGAATGCTAAGTGTGTGTGTGTGTGTGTGTGTGTGTGTGTGTGTGTGTGTGTGTGTG